>JAUBOD010000314.1:4709773-4738794 GCA_032353885.1 Nothura maculosa | reverse complement strand
ACGTATAGGGCAAGAGTCTGCAGCTCCCGCAGCTCTTGGGCTCTGTAACAGCTCTCTTGAACTGCCTACAGGCTACACTGCAGCCCCAAATACACCAAGCATGGTGGTTACAAATGCTTCCACTGTGCCAACCCCTGTGAGGAGCTGGATAGCTTACAGGTAGGAGCACTTTCACAGGGCACTTTTGGGATAGGGGTATTGCCCCTCTGACACCCACCAGCTTATTTACACTTCCAAGAAAGAGCAAGATGTAGGAGGGGAATCTGTCCTCAGAATATAGCCAGTAATTTTTTATCTTCCAACTGCTGAGCAAACATGAACTATTTAATCTTCCTACTCCGTATGTTTCATTTTGTAGAGGAAGAAAAAGACACAAAGTTTAATGGATCTTGCATTGAGATCAGAGAGAACCTTACTGATAGAAAAACAAAGGTGAGCCTCCTCTGATATCCTATATTGAGAGGACAAAACAAATTGCAGTAAACTCAGATATCTCTTTTCCTTATCCAAATAGGGTCAGCTACTCTCAGAGACAGCCATCAGCTGAAAGAAAACAATACTCACCGATCTTGTGGCTTCAAGCTGCAAACCGTTGTTTATCAGATTGGATTCATAAACCTGTCTCTTCCTCTGTTAAAAGGGATGGAAAATTATGAAACATCTTTTCCAATACACATTTTACAAGCATATATGCCTAGAAGAATGGAATTGCTTCCCAAAATTAAGCATCATTAAGACATTAACTGAAAAGCCCTCTTGGCAGCTGCTGATGGGGCAATGAACGCATTCTTAACTACTTATCTATGCTTCTGACCAAGAGGCAACAATGTCCTCAAATGCCACGTTGGAGGAGACTTCATCCTCTTGGATTACAATGGCTTACAACTGGTTCAGTTCATGATACATTACAGATGTAAAAGACAGACCCAAATTTTGGCTTTGTGACAACAACTATACTTAAGACTTGTGACATTCCTCTTAACCACTAGCTGAACCACTAGTGGGCAGTTTCCCTCTGCCCACTAATCTGCCTTTTAGAAAACACTCTACATCTCAAGGACTTCCCATGAAAATCAATATCTACTTTCTTCCTGGCAGTTTGCAACTCGTTTTTCTTTTTATAGTAATCATGTGAGTATATGAGAGCACGCGGTGTCTCTGGAAGAGGATAACGTTTCCTTTGAGAAAGAGGTAATTAACAGATAATCTATTTTCATTTCATAGTGCCAGGCAGCACTAGGTGCTAAGGTAGTTACAAAAATTCTGAAAAGTCTTGGTGATCCTAAGTTTCCCTCCCTCTTATAACCTCCATGCACTCGGCTCCTTTGGCACATCCCCTGCAAAGAGCCTTTCTTCCCCAAAATACCAACTACAGAATCCTATAAGGGATTTGTAACAGATTTTGAAAATCAATGTGGAGTAGTCTTTCTTTAAAATAACCTCCTGATAGATAGTTCCCCAATAAGCTGAACGAGTGTTCATCTTGGTCAAGAGTGGCCAGCCCTTCCTGCTCTCATGACTGTGTATCCAAATATTAGCCCAGGCAACAGGGAGCAGCTGGTGGCATCTGGGGCAGGAGGGAGGCCCTGTGAGTGGTTTCCAGGAGCACACGACAGCTCAGGGGCCTCCCTGCTTTCTCGCTGAACCCAACTAGGCTGCAGGCAGCACCGCTCTTGTGGTGACTTTCTTCTTGCCAGAGTGTTTTCTTGCCACTGGACAATATTTCTAGTTGTTTATATCCTCTGCCTACAGCATTCTCAGGCAGTCACTACAGGAACTTGGATTTTTTTGGTTTAAATATGAATGTGGGTGCCAGTGGTTTCTGTGGCTGGCCTCTCTAAAGTAGAAACTTTGAACACAGAAACTGCAGGATCAGACCCAAGGCCCACCCACTGAGTAGCCTGTCTCTGGAGGGAAATATCAGAAACTTCTGCAACAGTGCCAGAAACTTTCCAGAACTGTGTGTCCACATGAGTTTCATCCAAATCTTTAATGTTGATAGAAACCTCTGAATCAGAAAAAAAAAGAATCTGAAACTATAAGAACTGTAGAATTAAAAATTATATTCATGAATAATCATCGTCTCTCCCTTTCATACTGTTCAATCTCAATTGCGGCATCTGCATGCAGTAATAAATGCTCTAAATGGATGAGTCTCATACCTTGTTAAAAGGTATTTCTTTGATCTATTTTACATTTCATGCCTTTTTATTCCAGTCTCTTCTGACAGCACTAACTTGGAATGAATGAGGTTCTTCCTTGCAGCGACAGATTTCCTTGCATTTGTCAGCATTTCATGGGTAATAATGCTTTTCATTCACTCCCAAAGCTAAAGCTAAAGCTTTGGGAGTGAATCTTGGCTCCTCAATAACCTACATAACTATTTCCTCTGTAATTTTTGCTACATCACAACTCACTTCCCTTACCAGATCATTAATACAGGCATTGAAGAACACACTCTTTTTTTCCCCACTCTATTATTACCTCTTTTCCCTTGATGAAAATTATTACTTTAATCCTACCTTTTTACAACTTCCATGTTTATATGATCCTTTGAAAGATGAACAATATAGACAGAATAATCTAGAATACTGCTGGGTTTCAGCAAATAAAAAAGGCACAGGGCCAGATGTTTCATTTCTTCCTAAATAGCACTAAAATAGATATGAGATGATTCTCTGTTACATGCATGTTTATTTTTTTTATTCTTACTATTCAGATTGCTTCAATAATGTATTATGGCGAGAAGATCACCAAATTAATTTTGCCCTTGGAATATTACAGCAATGTTGACAATATAAAGTTTCCACTAATGCATTAATGCAAGTAGTGAGAAACAAAGCTCCTGGGAACTTTTGCTAATTAAGGGTTTTCCTAGTTTAGAGGAATGATAAAATTATGTGTAAAATGATCTGTGGAGCAGCTAGACTTTTACTCAGAAGAGTCTTCTGTGATTTTGTGTTGACTGGGGAACATAGCATAAAGATCTGATAGCTTGTTAGGTTGGAATATGGCAACTGTTTCAAGCTTATTTCAGTTTCCAGCATTTTGTTATGCTACCTGCAAAGGCAATAGTAGAGGAATATTGTAGACATGGTAAAGTTGCTGATGTAGAACTGACGGAGATTTTGATGCTTGAACAGCTAATTCTATTCTAGCCAACAGAATATGCCACTGTGAGACAAATACTCATAGATACTATGACATAACCACATTCAGTCTGAAGAAAGTGAAAGCACAGTATCGATAAATATTAATGGTATATAGAAGGGTTACCTCTTGGGAGCTGTTTTGTCACCATAATGCTTTCAGTATCTGATCATTGTTTTGCCAAGCTGAGCAGACTAACAAGACTGTGAGTTTGGAACTTGCTAACAGATCAGTAGCAGGTTTTTCTCTGTGTTTTTCAAAGGTAGGAAGAATATGCTTTGACTACAGTGATAAAAGACTGTTACCTCACATCCCTGGTTTCTTTAGGCAAAGAGAAAAGTTCCCCATAAAAATTTCTGTGTGGCTTCAGGGGAACACTCCTAACACAGAGAGGAGTGTTTGAGTAGCCCTGCCTGACCTGAGGGCCAGCAGATAAATCAGAGACAGGCAGGGAGAGAACCCTGGACCTCCAGTGACAGCAGCTAAAAGGAGCAGACAGGAGAGCTGTCAACAGGCAGGTTCGTAGCTGGTGTTGCAGGGTCTTCTGAAGCCTGAGCTGTCAGCATCCACACTGACTGACGGAGCAGCTCTGCTTGCCTTGTTGTGCTTTCAATGGCAGCCTCTTTACGTTTGAGGATAATCATCATCATGAGAAGCAGCACAGTGATTTTTTTAAACCTGATACATGACCACACAAAACTGAGAATACTGCAATCTAGCCCTACTCTCAGTAGTGACTTTTATTCACTGCATTTGGAAAGATCCATTTCAAACCCCATGAAAGCATGTCCTAATTTTGGTAATTCTCTCCTTCTGTCTGTCTGTCCTTCCTTCTCTTCATTAGGTAAACATGGAACAGAGTTACCTCAGGAACAGAGATTATTTTTTGGTGTGTTTCTGCTTCCCGACTAACCCATTCTGCAGAGGCGAGAGCAACTGTGGTTGCCCTTCTCCCCGTTTCAAAGACTGTATTCATCTTTGTTATAAAAACTTCCTGGGTCAGCATATAGAGCCCGTCATCTTCTATTGTGTCAAATTACGGTGTAAAATGGCACTGGGGTTTTATTCTTTCTGTAAACCTCAATATTGTTCTTTTTCTGCAGGTGTGACACATTCTAAACACTGGTAGAAGCAGAGCCACTTACCACTGGTAGGTGGTTAAAAAGTGTTGAAGCTTTCTGTTTGTTGGCTGTCTAAACAAGTCCAGTAGGAACTGCTCATTGCTTGTAAAGGAAACTTCTCTAACCTTGCTTGAGTTCTCTGTAAAACTGTATGTTAAAAAATCTGAGTATGTAAAATTCTCTGGGAGCAATTTCTGCTGTGAGGAAGCAGATGGATTAGAAGTACGTTCTGTGTCAGACTGTTTTGATTCGGTCCTTCTGGAGTTGATCCTTTAGCTTTCAAGAAGGTGCTTGAGAATTCCAACAGACAAAACTGGCATTTGGGAACATTTTATGGAAGACTAGTAGTATTTAATTTTTATCCTGCCAATTTCTATCCTGATAAATGGAGTACATAATTTAAGGCAGGAACATGAATTTCAGCCAGTTGCTGCACCCCTGATTTGGAACTTGTTTGTAAGGTACCACACATCATTACAGTTTCTGGAATCTGCTCCTGGCACAGTTTTTTTTTGTTAGTACTTGCAAAATTGACTGTATAACAACCTTAAAAGGTTTGGAGTTCAAACTGAGTTATGTACATGAACCTTATCTGCTAAATTTTGAGTTTGCAAATTACGTTAGACACTTTCTGAGGCTGTGATTTTGGTCTTCTGCCGTTGGCTCCTTTAAAGCAGATTTCCAAAGGACATGAAATGAAGCTAAAAAAACAGCAATGAAAATCTCCAAGTGCTTCAGAAATATAGTTTTTTCCCCTCCCCTTCTTCCTAAATCAACCATATATTTTTAGGTATTTTATTTCATTCTTTCCACTGATATAATTTCCTCAGGAAAGCTACTAATTAATACAAGCTAGCACTGGACCATTTTTTTATCGAATAAGGAGAGAAAGTCATTCAAATTAAATATAACAGTAGTCCTAGGTCTGAATGCAGGAGAACATATGGATCCGTGCTTCACTTTTCTACATCCAAAAATTGGATACCTGGCTCAAGGTCTGATTTTCAAATAATTCCCATTAATCTAGGGACTTCTCCACTTTCATTATATCATATAAAAGGACTGATGAGCCCTACTTTTCACTTCTGCACCCCATTTTTTTCACTTCTGACACCAACTAACAATTAAGATTCTGCCCTGCCCTACATGCCATGCAGCCAGGTGTGCTGCAGTGCAAGCCACACACAATTTGTTCCAGGAACTACATTTCAGGGTCCCAACGATGAAGTTGCTTCTGGCCAGTTTTAGATCAATGGAGACTTCTCTGTTGACCTCAGTGGGGAGAGCATTTTACCCCTTCCAGAGAGATTTTACTGTATCTGTTACCCTTTAGTAAGCAGGAGTTCTGTGAACCATAAACCAGTGGATAATTGCTCCTTAAAACTGTCTTCGAGTCCAAGAGTACGATGGGCAAAGAACCTTTTTCACTCTTCATCTTGAATTAAACAAGATGCTGATTAAGAAATTTGACATTTTCAGGTCCTCTCCTCATTGATCAGAGACAGACAATGAACTGCTCAATACTCAAGGCTGTTTGCAAATGGCAATATTCCTTAGGTTGGTACATTTTATTTCATCACAAGAGCAGAAGTTCATTTGCATCAGAATAAAATAGAATAAACAATAATGTTGGTAAATGGTAATGTTGGTAAATAGAAGATATCGACAAGATATTAGTCCAGTAAATTCTTTATGACTCTTGGGCACCAGAATCTCTACACTTTCCTGAGAATTTGATACACCAGAATGTTAACTCTGTCACTACATCTTCCGCTAGTATTCTTCTATATACATGTAGCATACCTTCTATTAGTATTTTCCCAGCCTGAAAAACTGCAGCATAAATGTGATCTTCCTTTCCACTCAGTCATACATGTGTTTATATGTGTTTTGTTTCTTCTCTTCCATTAGTCTTTCATTTTTTGTTTCTTTTGTTTCTTCTTCATCTCTCTGCTTCCATTTGTAATACAAGTGCAGGCCCCAAGGCGAAATTCTGCATCTTGATCAAGGCTGGAAGGGACCACAGGAGGGTTCTAGTCCAAGCTGCTGTTCAAAGCAGGGTCAGACCAACTTGCTCAGCACTTCAAGATCCAGACAGGTCTTGAAAACCTCCAATGACAGAGAGTTCACTCAGTGTTCTAGATGTTGTCTAACAAGGGCTGCACTTCCCTTGGTCTACTGGCTGTGCCTCTGCTCCTGCAGACCAGAAAGCTGTGGCTTTCCACACACCAGGACACACCAGGGCCAAGCAGGACCCTCTCAGGGCCTTTTCTGCAGAGCTGTTTCCCAGCCAGTCAGTCTTCACCTTATCTAGCTATAAGTCTAATATACTTTGCTATATATGTTAGAGCCTAATATACTATGTTCTATGTGTTAGCCTATATGTTAGTTTAATATGCCTCAAGCTTATGTTTGTTAAGGTAGGTAGGTGACGTCCTTCTCTTCAGTATCCCAACGGACTCGGTTTGGCTGAAGATCTCTGTAAGGCTGAGGCCTTGGAAAGTAACCTCCTCTTTGGGAAGCACACAGCAGAACATGCACAATCTGCTGCTCTCATCATCCCTACTTTAGCTCTGGCTAATGTCCCAACATTAATGCTGCACTAAAAATACTAATGCATTGCTCATATTTAATTTTTATCATTATTTGGAGAAGACACATTATATTTTTAAATACATTGGGGCAATAGCCAAATATTACAAGCATAACAGTAAAATGTTAATTGCAAAAAACAATTGCTTCCAAAGGGGCAGCTTTTTGTTTCTAATTACCTTTCAATTCATTTTTACTGTTGATCTAGTGCCGACGTACAATGTAACATCCACCTACTGCAGGGTTCTCTCAGACACTGCTACTGACCTTCCTCGTGGCTGTCCTGACAATGCCAATGACAACATTGTGTCCTGAGGAACAATCATCAGCTTAACTGCAGGCCTTTCTACTCCTACTCTCCCCTTCCTAATGGCAAATCATTATATTTGCATTATATTTACATACATTATATTTATATTTGCTTTCGGTGATATCTCCATCCTTGCCTGTCTCCACCACAGGCTGCTGGAAAACAAGGGCTGCTGAATCACAGGAAGGAAGTGAGTAGGAGAGCATGGATTCCAATGGACACTACAGTCCAGCCAATATCTCCCAGGCAGTTCAGGACAAAGCTGAGCTTGTTCTCCTGGAACTAGTAACCCATCTGGATGAAACTCACTGTGAGACCTACTGAAATAATTCAAAAATAATCTCTGTTTGCTGTTGTTTGCAGTGCTCAAGCAGCACCAAGTAGTCACTGGCTCAAGTCAGAATTTTTTTTCAGGATCACGAGGAGGGCTAAGCTGTTCAAGTGGCAAGGGAAAAAGTGGCACTTGGAGAAGTTCTGGTGGCAAAGCAACACAGCGCTAGGCGTCCCATAAAGGACACAGTGGGCAGAACTTCACCAGCCATATCCAGAATGGAGACCTGGACCACGCCACTTATCTGCCTGCTTTTATAAGCTCTCCTGAACAACCTTAGTGCTGAAGTCCAGTAGGGATCTAATTCATTTATCAAATTTTTAAAATTGTCATAGTCTGAAGACATCAGTATTTAATTCTTCCTGGGATCCTGAAAAGGGCATTTTTTGGCTTACATTTCATGAAAGGTTCCCTCCTGCAAGCATGGCCTAGAGATACTTAATGCACCCTGACAGACAGCCCTTGTTTCTGCCCATGGCTCTAACACAACGCAACCGAGGCAGGTGTGTACTACCAGCTTACCTGTTGCTTTTTATGGACACTCCTCTTGTGAGTCATCTTTTTGCTTTCATCTTCATACACCAAAACAAAGTCAATTCTTCGCTGCCCATCGCTGAAGAACAAGGAGTCAGGCTTATCATCAAAATCAGCCTGGAAGGCAGGGAGGACAGGTTACTATACAGACAGTACAAGCCAGTTCCTTATTTGTTTTACATAACACAGGATTTCAACAACAGAGAAATTCAACACCTATGGACACACAGAAAAAGAAATTCAAAGTGACAACAAAATTATCACTGAACTTGTCTTCTATGACTGGCAAAAAAAAAAAGCATCTCCAAATAAACCTGGCATGATGTAAGGACAACAGAATTTGACCTTGTTTTGTTTCTTTGTTAAATGGCATATTTGCTTTGGGAGGGAGGAGCATGAGGATACATTACTATTACTGAATAAGGTATCAGTCAAGTAATTTGCATGCTGGATATTTATTTATGGATGAAGTGTTATCCATAAATCTTATTCATATTTATGGATAAAGTGTTAGAGGCACTTTCTACAAGATGTTTTTTATTTCCTGATAGGAGCTTCAGAATTTGTGCCTTCCCATCTGTCTCGTTACCTGTCAAAAGTTTAAGCATCCTGACAATTAAAAAAGAAGGAAAAAAAGGAGTAGATTGATGCATACCAATTTCCAAAAAGCACCAGTGCCCACAGAATTCAGAACGTGGCCAGGCTGCAGATGAAATCTCAAAATGGAACACATCCTATGTGGATTTATTTCTCTTCCTATTAGCAAAATCTCAGCAACCAAAGAGCACTGTTATATGCTATCCATCCATCATATTATAATACATGCCAAAATCAAAAAGATTAATATATCCATAAGCCATTATCTAGTCCCGGGAGGAAAGCAAGACAGATTGTCATATTCACTAATAACTTCCAATGTGTTATTTTTTGTGTGTGACAATATAGACATATTGATCATGGGGGAATGTGAACTCTCAAGTAATGACTTTGCAGTTTCTTGGAATACTTTGTGGGCACTGTCACATGTAACAACTTCTCTTTTTAGTTAATATCTGAATTGTAATTCTATCAGGATTGTCACATTATGTAACAGCACTGGTGCCGAACTCTAAGGCACTGGCCGGATCCATACATGTTGTTTATAAGGAGTTAGTGAATAAGAAATAACTGAAATATAACTGACTCAGCATTGCAGTAACAAAGGAAAGTTCTCCAAACATGGCAAGACTGGCACACAGAAACAGTGGGCACCTTGGCTCACAGAGGGCTGGACACACAAAATGGACAGGGTGGACACAGGCCAAAACAAGCCAGATATTTATCTGCATAATCTGCAGGATATATCGGGCCTTTGTGCTCATGGAAAGGTCTCCTGGTTTCAAAGGTCTGAAACTTCCCTGCCAGTGTGCACCTCACTTCATGAGCGACACAAGGGCTTCTAAAGAAGTTGAGTGCAGTTTGGGGAATCTGGGATGTTGGGTTCACGAGAAGGTGCATCTCCCTAACTGCAGACTGAAATGGTTCTTCTTAAACTGCTGTGATGGAGCTGACAAGAACATTATTGTGGTCAGGAGCACCCAGTGCCAGGGAGCAGAGAGCATCTTAGGAATAACCTGGGCCTGTTTCCAAAACAAATTGTCCCTAAGTGCTTTATTTTGATGCCCTCCGTGTAACCTCTTTTGTTACTGTTTGTTGGCTAAGTTAAAATAGTTGACCAGGATGAGCCTCCTCCTAATTCTGGTGAAAATTCTGTTATGACCAGTTGAAAGATTCTGCCAACTTAGTTGCTTGAAACGGTTCGAATAGATTTGTGGTTATACTGCTTTTCTGTGTTATCTCACTGTCTGAAGGTGCTTCAGCTTCTCACTCTGCTGAGACATTTGTGACAAATTTGACACCAAATTGCTGCTCAAATAAATATATATACATTCATTATACATAAATATATGTATATGAATAAATATATGTTCTGAGCAGTTTCAGAATCTGGACTAGGATTTGGAAACTGTATCCAAGCAGAGTCATCAAAGCAACATGCAATTGCACACTATAAAGTTTCAGCAAAAGCGCTTTAAGCTTTCAGATGTCCTCACCAGAGCACAACAGAGGATTTCTGTCACCCAAAGGCAACCACAGACGTGATTTTCCAGATTTGTGAAAACAAGAGCTGGAAGAGGCCCACAGAGTCATGAGACTCAACCCTGACAAGATTGCTTCACACTGAGGACTAGCCTCAGTTTAAAACACAGCCCTGCTACTACCATTGGCAGCTGCTTTTCAAACACAGTTAAGACCATTCCATGTTGACTACCCCCAGACGGAAGCTAAAGTGTCAAACTGCTGGGTCTGTCTTTGTTTTGAAATAGGTTTTGCTTTCCTACTGAAGCAGACTCTGACAGTATTTTGAAACTTTCTTTACATTTACTGAAATTCATAAAAAGATGAGAGTTGTTCTCAGTGTAGAGTGCATGGCTCTGTCGGAATGGATTTCTAGCTTGAAAACTCCATCAGTAAAAGCCTCAAGAAGTGATAAGCGAGTAAGACAGTGGTATTTACAGGGAATTCAGACTAAAAGAGGATGATTAAGACACGTAGCTCCCATGTGGCCACCTGGACATGTCTGCACCCAGGAGCTGAGCACCACACGCAGGTGTTTGAGTGTGGCATGAACCAGGCCCGTGACACAGGCCTGATACAAACTGGTAGGAATGGCCCCATCTGCCCCGTCCCGCAGGCACGAGGCCACTGCAGCAACGCAGAGGCCTCCCTGCTCATGGAGCACCCGGGAGCTGCTGGAGCAGGAACAGGAGAGCAGGAGGAAGCTGCGGTCGCACCGGGCACTACCCCCATGGCCTCTGCTCCTCCTGGGGCTCCCTGCCTAAACCTGCTCTGGGCTGCCAGGCTGGAAAGCCAGACCCAACCCTGCGATCATGGATAACAACAAGGGCAACCACGGCACAAACCAGGTGAGAGTCTGAAGAGGGAGAGCTGAACAGGGAACCCTGAGCACTGAAAGCATGAAAACTGGAACAGCTTCAGGATTTTTCCTTATAGCTTTTAGCTGTTGAGTGTACAGAACCTATGCACAGGACATAAATAAATTAAATGGCAATCAGACAGGAAATCTAAGAGAAAGCTTTTCCCAACCTGCAATTGCATAACTTTACTATTCAAATAATTTTCCTTTAAATGTCTTTAAGCTTATAAAAACTGTGTCTAATTTTGTAGTAATTGGCATTAATGGATGGGCAGTAATAGTGCAAATAGGGAAAGGCTGCCCATTAATCAGCCTTCTGATTTGTGAATTTATTTGTGTGTGTTCATGCACAAGCATAGGCATATTATTATATTCATACACCTCTGCATACCTGTGAAACAATGTATAAGAGAGTATATATAATAAGAGTATAGCTGAAAAATTGAACCATATGGCTCCCGCTATGCAGAAGCTCACACTTAGGAAGCCAATTTCTTAACCGTAATCTCTACTGTTTTTCATTCTTAAGGCAGTGTCCAACTGACCTGCCAGGAGACACTATATGCACTGAAGAATTGACTCATTAATGGGAATACTTAGGCATCAAGATCAAGACCCACACAAATCAGCTGTAACATTAAGTGTTGCTCAATTAAAATGTGAGAAGTAAAATGTAAAGGAAAAGAAATAGTCAGGGTTGCAACAGCTGCACTAACTTAGATGTGTGACGTTTCTAAAAGTCCCTATTGCATAGTTAGTATTGAAAAATCATATATTATTCAGCATAATTAGCAGGGGAGCACAGGACTGGAAGCCAAAAAGAAAAAAAGAAGAAAAAAATAAAAATGCTGCATCCTGCAGTTAGTAATTTCTTCGAGACTGTGTTTTTATAAGTATGTAGTATTATTTGACAATAATATTACAAACATCATTATTATAGAAATGCATGTGCACACAATTTCATAGGGCTGAGATTCCAATACATAATTTTGCTTAAATATCAGTGGCACATTCTAACCCAAGGTAATGAACAAGCCCATGGTACCTCTCTGTTTGGGAGGAAGCAAACATGGGCCCTGCTAACTGCACTTTCCTATTTTCTGAGCCTCAGCATAAGCACATTTTGAGTACTGATGCAGGCAATTGGTTGCCCATTCTAATGTTATAATATTACCTTAATGGATAGCAGGTTAATAAATGCAAAAAAATACATGAGCTGTGCAGTAATAATTGTTTTTAGTGCATACTCTTTCGTGCTGCTAAACTTTCAAGTGCTGTAAAACCAACTGCTGGCCTAGCACAGCAAGGTAGGGAACTAGCAGCAGCCTTATTAAATCTGATGGAATGGAGGGCCAGGCTGTGAGAAGTTTTTCAGAAATGCTGCACTTGGGATACAGCTGTATGAGCTGGGCTGGAAGCGGCACGGCCGTGTCAGCGCGCGAGTGTCTCCAGGCTGCGGTCCAGCCCGCTGCGGTCCAGCCCGGGGTTCCATCCTGAACTGAACCTCCCTGGTGTCTCCAGCGTTTGTGCTCCAGTTTGCACTGCAGAACCACCTCAGAGACCATGAGTCGCATTCCTGCTGGATGCACCTAACCTGGAGGATGGTCTTCAGGAGCACATCCTGGGATGAGGTAGCTCAGTACCTAAGCGGAGACAATTCCTGCAGTCAGAGCTGCATGGGATCTCTGCAGCACAGACTGAAAGGAGACCACTCTAACCAAAACTCCCTTCAGCAACACGGAGAAAAACCCTGTTCCAGGAGAGAAAAACTGGTTGCAACTGTTTGTGACTTGGAATAATGAGAAGCCCATCACAAAGAAACACTGACACAGGTTTCCTGGGGCACTGTAATGTTAAAATACAGTAGAGATAATAATGGAGAGGGCAGCACAGAGACGACAATGAAGAAAAATGTGTGCAAAGGAGCTGCAGTTCCTTATTGTTTATTGTAGCCTGCACAAGCACAGTATTGTGGACAACTTCTCTAAGTAATGAGACTTCTGCAGGCCTGACTTATCCTACGTGGAGGAAGTGCTTTATTTGGTCCCCACGAGCTTTCAGCGTGCTTGCCAACGGTGCCAAGCGGAGCCACTAGCGCAGGGGATGGATAAACTGAGGGTCTGCAAGCCCAGGCCGTTGGGGGCAGCTCGGAAGAGCTTCCTGCTGCCTGCCTGCCTGGCAGGGACCCAGCCAGGCTCCCGTGCCCGTGCTCCCTGGCAGAAAGGCCTCATGCCGGCACCATCCCTGCCTGTGAGCGGGATTCCCACCTCCTGCGGCGCCGCCTCAGCAATGCCCATCAGCAGGGGCCTCATTGCAGAGGAGCTGCTGAGGAGCTTCAGGGGTTCTCTTCAAATGGAAAACATTACAAGATAATAAATGATACTGCAAGTATATCATGAAATATAATTATTTATGAGGTGTCTTGAGATCATCTGGTGAAAACATTGCCAAAAAAGTAAAGTTTTTATTATATATATATACAGCTATATAATAAGATCCTTAATTATTTTATATTCAGAGTGACCTATGGACACAACAACTTTTCTGCCAATAAGTTCAACACAGCATTTACTTCTGGGAGATGGGAACTTATTTGCAGACCTCAAGAAGCTAATGTTGGTGTGTTTAAAGGGCAATAAACCTGTTATGCATTTAACATTTCCCTTGTGACTCATATTTGCTAATAACAACAAGTTCTGCTAATAACAACAAGTTCTGTTTTTGGCAACAATGAGATTATTAGCAAACATGAATCAAGGGAAATATTTTTCAGCATCTCAACATGAAAAGAAAGCAACAATTCATATCTGGTAAATGGAAATAAATTGAGACTAAGGGTTTTTTTACAAGGGAGAAAAACACGGGGCGTCACTACAGCCACGTATTCCTGTCAGCACAAGGCAGCTGGTCACGGGCCAGGCATCGGGATGCCTGGTCCCCTGCGCTAACTTTAGGTTAGACACCCACTTGACTTCCTGTTTTAGCTTGTGCGAGACTTCTAGTCGCACAAGGAATTCCAGTTACTCTCGATTAGAGAGAGACCAAGCAGACTTCCTTTTAAATAAAGGTGAAGATAGCACTCCACTGAAAACCTGTCTGGCACCACCTCTCCTCCTTGTTTTGGAGCAGAAGCTGGGAAATTCACTCTTTGCGAATTTTCTGAAGGCTTCAGAACAGTTCTGTACAGAACTATTTCAGTACAGAAATAGTATTTGAGGGCCAGCACTAATACACAAGCTGGAGGTGTTGGCAAAGATCTCCCCTGCAGAAGTTTTATCTCGAAACTGCTACACTCAAATCCAAACTACCTACCTATAAAGCAGCTGGGACTGCCAAATGTTTACTCCTGAGCTGGAAAATGCTTGAATTCAGATTGGATATGCAATTTTGTCTTCATAATACATCCTGTTTATGATATAAGATCTAACTGCACGATCATATGCTTTATCTCCACATTCTCTGTAATAGATAGGGATTACTCCTTATTATCTTGTTCATTCAAAAACTCTTCCCATCACACTTGAAGTAAACAGCCCCTAGCAAATGTTAATAAATTAAATTTACAAAGACCCAGGAAAGAAAGCAACTGTATAATCCCAAGCCTACCAGCCGTCGCATGAGGCATCTACAGATAAATGCCAAGTACTGCTGAGTGTCCAGCAAATCTGGTGTTCCAGCTTGAGATACATGGAGACTGATTTTCTTTTTTTTTCCTTCCAGAGTGCTTAGCAATTCTATCTCTTCCAAGTGCATTACATTCATTGTTAAGTCTGTTTGTGACTATTTTGTGCTAATGCAAACAAGGCCACAGATGCTCCCCTTCGGCACTTAGCAAATAAATCCTGGGCCAAAGTGACTAAACAAGCCTCCTAGAAATCCTGCAGCAGCAGCAGGGATAAAATCCAATTATCCGGAGCAGCGTTCAGTTTTGCCAGCCATAAGACCATTCATTCTTTTCCTGTAGTTTCCTCCCACATTTATACCTTGCTGAAGACCTACATGCAACATCCTTCCTCAAAGAATTTCGATTTTTGTGCAGACTGAGACAGGGATCTTGTGGCAAACAGAGCATGCACTCCTGTACCAGCACCATAAAAAAGATGGGGCAATTTTTATCACTCAGTAGTTTATTCACAGTTTTGGCTACTCCAAGACGGTTTGCAAAATCAAGTTAAACTCACAGACTACTTTCAGTTGGAAAGCACAATCTAAGTTTAGATAATAGGCTTAGACAATAAGTTTACATAATAATACTTCCTTACTCAGCTTCAATTTCTAATTCTACCCGAGTGGATTGGCTCTCAGGTTATCCATGTTATCACAGGCAGACGTGCTAGCCTTAGTCTTACTCAGTCTTTCTGGTCCCTCAGACCAATGCAACTGTCCTGCAGGACACAGGGACAGGAAGGAAGACCTGACATGGAGGGAGCAGTACAGAAAAGAGGCTGCTAAAACGGAGCAGAAATTACAACTGCTGGTAAACACTAGTAACCAAAAATAAAAATTGATTTTGAAGGTTAATTTTCAGTAGAAATAAAAATAATTCTTCAAGACTGCTCAGAGACCACAAGGTATATGACATACTAGTTGTTTTGATACTATTCCACTTCATATAAATACATTTTTTAAAAATCATTGAACCACAAAGAGAGTCTAGGGTTTTTATAACTGCCGAGTCATGACACTGAATTGGTAAATAGAAGGTCTTGGTTCCAGTTTATGCTCCAAAAATGTTTAAATATTTTTACGGAAACCGAAGCAGCCTCAAAGGGAGAACACGGTGTCAAAACATCCTAAGGGGAGGTCAGGTACCGCTGGTGTAGTTGGCTCCCAGAAGAAACTTCTCCTGGTACACAGAATATTTGTTTCCTACAACAGAGGTGGGAAATACATGGAAACTGCTATGAAAAGTACTTGGCCAGCTAAGCTGCTGAAGCAGTTCCCATAGGCCCTACTACACCTCGATGTAGTTGAAATGTCATCTGCCCCTTCATTCCTGCTGCTTTTGAAACATCATATTTCTCCTAACACTACAGAAATTTGGGGTTTTCTTTCATGATTCTGTTTCTCACTTCAATGAAATACAAATTAAAATAGCTTTCATCTTGGTGACCAAACTAAGAAATAAATTAATAGCACAGCTCCAGTCATAATATCTGTATACAAGACAAGGCAGACTTAATTCAGACCCCTGGATTTGAACTTCTGGGTTGCCTCTACATACCAAATGACTTTCTTTCCTGCAAACACAGCATGAAATAAAAGTGATCTTGTGAAATATGCTACTCTGGTACCTAGGCATATCTAAAGTCAACAAACTTACACATCAACCAACTAATAACTGAACATATATGAATCAAAAGGGCATGGGTTTCTGTGTAGGGTGTGCTGTATCTTTACATACACAACTAACTCCTATGCATGCGTACACATCCAAGCATATATATAGTGGAGGTGTATGTGTGTGTGTCAGTTCATATATGTTTGTAATCGATCCAGGGACTTGTCACTTTCCATCAAATTCAGTGTTCGTGTCAGGCTCCACTTTCACATCAGAGTGACTGCTCCGGTGTGAACAGTTACCTACTGTTGCTTACAGGTACCAGGAAAAATCTACACAGTCATAGTTAAAGTAAAGAGGTACCCACCCATTCTGGAGTATGACGGTTTTGCTGATCTGGCACCGTTCCGTAAGTGGGAATTACCACCTGGCTCAACTCCAAGACTAAAAATAAACATACAAAATGAAGACATTATAACATTTTGTGTGGTAAGTTTTTAAGTGGTGGTTTGGGGATTGGCCATTTTATCGCGCTTGTTTCGTGTCCCAGAAAAGCCTGTTTGTGTCTCAGACTTAGGGAGAGTCAACAGGTGGCAAGAGGGCAAAATAAACATTTTGCTGGGGTGACAATCTTGGAAACAGTAAGGACAAGGCTAGAGCGATCCAAAACATCCCCTTGTCAGTAGGCATGTGGTGTTTAGCATTTCAGAAAACTTCATCTGCAGCCTGTGGTAGTTAGTATCAGCTTTCAGGGAAAAAGGATGCTGGAACCGGCTCCACCTGCACAAATAACCCTGGCTCGTGCTGACTGTGCACGTGAGGCAAGAGCAGTACCAGGAAATGCTATAGAAATCCTGCAGTGGGTGTGATACGGACGCTGACGCCGTAACATTCACTACATAATTGGAATGGTTTTCATGTGATCTAGTATCACATCTGTAGGTTCAGTGTGCTGGTGTTTCACTGCCTTCTCACTCATTGTCCCAGAGTCATTTCTACTAAAAAAAAAAAAGAAAAAAAAGCCCATAAAGCAACTTTCATGCAAATACAGTGAAAAATAAAAGTGATCTTGTGAAATACACTACTCAGATCCCTTTTCCAAGCACAGCTGTCTAACACCTTCCAACATGTTGGGAAAGCCGGCCACCAGGTCAAGCACTGGATAACAGATAAATTCACCCTTACAGTTGGTTAGCAGATCTTTGTGAGTCTTAAGAAAAGGTCCGAAAACATCCTGAGGCTGAAGACGAGCAGCTGAAAGCAGCTGCTCTCTGCCCATGACTGGCAGTTTGTCCTGCATTAAGGACAGGTCACGGGTGCTAAGTGTACCTGCACCCAGCTGCTGCCTCCTCAGCTTATCAGAAATACTCTTTAATCAAATATACAGCACTCGTGGAAGTGCCATACATGTTAGCAGGACCAAGATATGCCCTAACTTTTGGAAGACATGTGGCCAGATTCTCAAGAGTTTCAAAAATGCCCTATTTCAGTGAAGATGCTCACTTACACCACTTGAAAATCCGTCAAAGCATTTTTATACAGAGCACCACAACATTTTCTTGTACAAATCAGCAGAATCTGCTCATGCTTTCTAACCTGCTAAATTCCCTGCTTTGGATATTATGTCATACAGTTTGCTAGGGAATTTGTTCCATATGTTGAGCTGTCAGCTTCCAGATCTCTATTGTGCTGATGGCGCATACTCCAGGGAAGAGGCAAAAGCAGCTCCATGATTTTTTCCATCAACGTAGTTTAAGAAACATTTAAATCACAGCCTACATCTTGCCCCAGCTAAATAATCAAAGTTGGTGAGATTTCAAAACATGAAAATCTTTAGAAATATTTTCCAGCATGTCAAAAAAAAGCAAAAATAGGAGGGAAACGTGGAGTAGCGAGCACCCAGACACCACATGCTGAGCACAGAACACGCAGACTCGGAAGACACGGGGATGTATCAGCAGCTACCACAAGATTGCCATGTGTGCAGCTCATTATGTTTTAATGGGCTCAATTCAGACAAGAATGAGGAGGGCAAATATAAACCCCTGAGGTCGGTGCAATGGGCCTGGCCCGACACTCCACGGGGAATTCTTTCTTCCCTGCCTGGGTACAGAAAGCTCCTGAAAACCCACGGAGCAGGGAATGCTGCTGCCCACATAGAGAGGGCAGGGCGAAGCTGTTCTCCAAATGTGCCTGTCATTATAGGCAGCACACAGATGTGCAGAGCAGAAGCTGCGGAGCACAAAGCTTGTGCCAGGCACTGAACTGCAGAGCAGGGAGCTCGGCTTAAAAAGGCCTCTTCGTTACGGACTCGCCATATATAATCGCCCAGCACTCAACAGGGCTGCTCAGACACCCCCTCAGCAGCCAAGAAAGGAGGGAAACACGGAATTCATGGAAGGAAGGATAACTCCTCACAAATTGTGATGATCTGAGGCTAGGCAGGAATACCCTCTGGAGAAGTCCATATTATGCATGAGTAGCGTTAGCCTCTGCCTCACTCTCTGGCTCTCTCACCAGCACGTCTTCCCCACGACATGTGTTACGAATACTTGATCATTTCAACCAAATTTATCCTCTTAATGCCGTTTTACTTGAAACAGTGCCCAACACAATCCCCGAACCTTTGTTACTGTGGAAGGAGTCATGCACAAAGAACCTGCCACTCTCAATCTGGGACATCGGCCCAGAAGTTCTCTCTTTAAACTGAATACTGTGCCTTGACAGTGCCTCAGCATGAGCTTAGCTTAGACTTGGTCTACTGGGGCTCTGCTAGGGCAGCCACACTAGTGTGCGCATTTGTGCTTGTGCCTGCAAGAGGACATTCAGACAGAATGACAGAAACGATACCTGGAACAACTCAGCTTTGACAAAATGTGTTGCATCCGCACAGGGCTTTTTCTTACCCCAAGTTCACCCAGTTTATTTCTTCCACCTCCCTTCTAGCACTATAATAGGAGTATGTGACGTGGGATAAGAAAGAAAATTGCAGCAAGAAAGTCTGAGTTTTGGATGTTAGAAACAACTTTCTAATAGTAAAACAGACTACCTGGCAGGGAGGCTGTGAGGTCTTCAAGGGCAGCATTTCTTCAGGACAAAATAAATAAACATGGTGAAACTATCCACACCGTGGTGTAGAGGAGCTCCTGAGGTTCCTTCAAGACCTGTGTTCCTCTCAATACAAGCTTGCCCATAGCCTTTTCACAGTTACAGTCGAAACAAATCACTGCACTGAGATTTTACTAAAAATAATATTTTGCTCATCTATTTCTCCTCAAGAAGCATTATCAATCTTATTAATGTTTGAGTTGGAGCACATCAAACATATATGCTTATGTTTTATTCACTCAGCCAAGTAAGCCAAGGAAGCAAGAAATCTACTAGGTTTGTGCTTGCACGTTCTGCTTTTAGTTGACTGATGCCTCAAGTTCTATCTTTAATAAATCCTGCTAAAATATGCTTTTGTCAGAATATTTAACCATTTCTCTTTTTGAAATGTAATTGTGTATTTTAAGCTCATGCTTGGTGAGAGCAGCTGCTTTTCTTTTTTTTCAGTCCATACAAAATGTGGTGTATGTTGTATAAACTGTAAATACTAAACTGTGCATGCTGCAAGGATATCTCAGTGCAGAGATCTAAACCCAATAGAAGCTAGAAGTGTCCTCTGGAGAATTAAAACCAGGCCAAATTTTACACATCCTATGCCTCTCGTTTGGAACCTGTGTTACTCTTATATCTTGGAGACTTGAACCTCACTGTTTATTCTCAGTAGTAGTTTGTTTTCTGACCATAAAAAAGGCCCCATTTTCTCACCGCTTGGCCAACATTTCTGGGTAGGTTGAGTAAAGCTCCTAGAATTCCTTGAGAGTCAGTCTAAATTGTTTTGCTTTTGCATTAATTAATTGCTATTGACTGTGAGTGGTTTTGGATGTTCAATGAACTTTCCATTGAATAATTCAGTTCCACAGGCTTTCACAAATATTATGCTTATTGCTATGGCAGAGATGAGCGAAAATGGCAAAATGACAGATACAAAAGCTGTTTTGGAATAAAGAATTAAATATATTTAAATATATATAAATAAATAATTCTCTAATAATTTGGGAGAATTAAACTTTTCTCAGGAGTCTGAATAACAAAATAAGAGAAGCAACTGCCTAAAGTACCGGCAATGGGGATGGAACAGTTTTTCTAAGACAGTCCAATTAGAAAGAGTAGGAATAGGGAAAAGGCCATAAAAATAAAAGAAGGAAGATGTTGTCCAAATAAACATTACTGAAGAAAATGACAAAGATACTGGATGATATTTGAAAAGGCCACTGGGTTTGGCTCTACAAACAAAGGCATTGCCAAATATGCTTGAAGATGCCAAGCCTATTGTGCCAAAGAAATCTTTGACTATCATCAATCTTCCTCTAATGGAAATAGTCAAGGGTGAAGGCAGAAGCATTCCTTCTGCTTGCAAATCTTGTAAATTAGACAAACTAATAGATCCATAAATATTCTGAGAAGTAAAAAAGGTTTTTACAACACCAAACAGTCCTTCAGTATTTCATTTCCCTCAACAGCGCCGTGAGCTGTTGTAAGGGAAAATATCTCAGCCCTGGCAGCGAGTAGGCAGGAGAATAAGCCAAGAGATGATGTCTAGAATTCCCCAGAGTCCCAGGCACTGCTGCCTTTTTATAAATGTCATAGCACCTCTCACTTTCCTCACAGTATTTTGTAAGTGAGAGTATTAACAGGCTGTCACAGAAGTTTTAAAAAGTACAAATCCTAAATCTTTTCCTTCCAGGAGAGAAATAAATCAAGGCAACATGGTGCTCGCCTAAGCACAATACCATTGTGCCCAAGGATTCCTGCATGCTGCTTTCAGCCTGTCCTCTGTATGCAGGAAAGTTTACAGGGTGGTGACATGGAAAAAGCTTCTTCAGACTAGACTAGAATGCAGTGCTAGGGCACACTGACCAAGCTGGCCACACGCCCAAGGTTATTGCACAGTAAAGGCAAGCAGAGAGCACAAGAACAGGACAATTTACCAAAGGAGAGCAGAAAGCTACCCCAGAGAGATGTGGGGCTTCAAAGCCTCTCTCTAGCTCAGCTCACAGTAATGTCTTCATGCAACCCAGCCTTAGACAAGAATGTCAGGTGTTTGTGCTACATACCATAGAATCATGGAATCACAGAATCCTTGAGGTTGGAAGGGACCTTTAGGGACCATCTAGTCCAATCTCACCATTTGCACATGCAGGGTCACCTAGAGCATGTGGCCCAAGATGGTGTCCAAGCAGGTTTTGAAGATCTCCAGAGAAGGAGACTCTACAGCCTCTCTTGGCATATAGAAAATACAAAAGTACTCAGACATAACTAGGTCTTTTACGTCTAAACAGATTGTGAAGAAAATTAATGGAATAATCAAATAATCTGCTAGCTGGAAAATATCAGGAAATACTTGCATGTAATTCCTACTTGGGTGGATAGATGCACTTAAATGTTTATATGAGAGCCTCTTATCTAGGTTTGCCAGGACCTGCTCGCTAAGTTGAGCTGATCCTGCACTGCACGGCTCCTTGGGAAACAGATAAACACCGTGGTAGTGTCTCCTCACCTTGGCACTCAGCAGTCACGACAGCAGCAGCAGGTTTTATGACACCACCATTTCTGCAAAGGCACCTGAGAGACAAACAATAAAGATCCCACCATCCTACTGAGCCCGGCTGCCTCAGAAGCTTTAGAAGGGATGAAGGAAAATATCTGGATAGGAACTGAGTCCCGAGAGGAATGAAAGCTGCTCTGAATCCCATCATATATACAAGACAAATTACTGTGAGTGTATTTCATTGCAAAGAACATAATGACACTGTCTGGGATAAGACTCACATTTCAGAGACATTTGTCTTCTCAAAAAGGAGGGTTACTGATGAATCCAAGACAGAGCATCATGCTGGAAATGGCAACTACTCCTAACTACAGTCGGTATCAAAACAGCAGAAATACTAATAATGAAGGACAGTGTTATCAGTAGAGGGGTAGGCCTGAGGAGCTGGAGTAGTCCCTGACAACCAACTGCGACTGGAAGTGAAGCCACTCTCCCCAGAGGGCCTTCATGCAGCAGGCAGCCAGGTCTCTGAAATTTCTTTCTGGCCAAAGAAATTTCTCCTGACTTCAGGGGATAGAAGAGAGTGACAGATTTATAAAATCTTCGCTTAAATACCCTGGAAGATCAAAAAGGTGGTTTAATGCTAAAAGAGAATTAATCAAGGAAAATAACTTCCTCCATGGGCTTCCCTTGTTTAAATATATCAGCTTTAAATACAAAATATTATTGATGGATTTGATTCTTACATATCAAGTCCAACATAAAATAATTTCATTAAATCACAAAAACAATTTTAACCAAAAAAGGGGGAATTTTCCTTAGCTAGAAAGATATTCAAATTTAATTCCTGCCTCCTCTCAGGGTAAACGAATAAGCACAGACAGTAACGAAAAGAAAGCCTTTAGTTCTCCTTTCACAGTGTAGGTGTGATCTTTCTACCTTACTCCTTGCTGGCTATCAACGATATTATAAGGATTTTTCCCCTTGTTAAGGCTCTGCCTGGGTTGAAAAGACTTTTGCAGACTAGTTGTTCTCTGGGCCCCAGGCATTCCTCCAGCCACACATCAGGCCAGCCATTGTGATTATATTTCACCCCATTCCACCCAAACATTAGCAGCTTGCACTTAATAGCATCCATCTTTTTAGGTTTAGCTATTTTACTGAAGTGTGCTTAAATTATTTGCCCTATTCTGTATCTGTAGACTTTATTTGAAGAATACAAGCTACTGAAATCCATGTTCTTCATTTTGTGGAAAGTTATGGATTTAAAGTGAAATTGAATTACTTTTACAACAGACAATACTTTATGACCTACCACTAGCTAATAAAAGATCTATATAGCTGCCTTCAGTGTGAAAGTCTTGTTCTCTTCTTAGGGTCCCCTGAAGTCTGCAGTACACGATAAAACAGATGACTACCAGCAACGCCAAAATGGCTTTTCAAGCTGTCAATAAATTATATTCTTTGTGCAGTCACACAGAACAGATCTGCAGGTATTCTCAGACCTACACCTTATCTATGCCCCATAATAAGAACAGCATTGATTTTAATTTCAGACGTGCAAGCATACCCAATATGAAGCTACAGAGACGCTACTGAATCAAAAAGGAAGTGAAAGGGCTGTCTTGAAAGATGATTCTTTTTGTGTGTGTGAAAGACTGCTCTTTCCATTAAGTTATTTTCTCTTAGAGCAGTGCAAATAAAGTACATGTGACATGGCAAGCCAAAATAAATGCTCTTTCATGACCAACCCCAAACAAAAGGAATGTTCAGCAAGTAATATAATATCAAGATAATTGCTAATCTAACACCCCATTTCCTTAAGCAGTGAGCTCAGTGGTGAGGTAGCTGTCAGCGAAAAATAAGCAATTAGATGATAATTCTAAAATAACAAGCTAGATGTAGCGAAAAACTATTCTGTCGATAGCGCTCTCTAAACTCCTTAGGGGCACTGGGTTAGAAGCATACAGGCTCACTACCCAACCTGCCACGCAGTACCTATGTGTCCGGAGCTCAAGTAGACAAAAGATGACTTTTCGCTGATAACAGGACACTTGCCCAAAATCTACAGCAAAAATCCTAATAATTTCAGTAAGTTCCATGTCCATGTGAGGAAGAAGAACTTTTCCTGTGAGGATGACAGAGCCCTGGCACAGGCTGCCCAGGGAGGCTGTGGAGTCTCCTTCTCTGGAGATCTTCCCAACCCACCTGGATGCCGCCCTGTGCCCCGTGCTCTGGGTGTCCCTGCTGGACTAGATAATCGCTAGAGGGCCCTTCCAACCTCAACCATTCTGGGATTCTGTTCTTGCCCCAACTTCAGCTTAGAAAACTACTACTGGACTAATGTCTCTTTACTCACAATTCTGTGATTGGAGAGGAATCCATTGAAATGCAAATGCTGGTTTCTGGTCGTCATTGGTGCAACGCACACCAGAACTAGTGGTCTGCATATGCTCTCCTATGAATGCAGAAATTCAGCTGCTAACTAGACTATTCTAAAAGGTTTTTATGAAGCTAAACAATTTACATTGCTTCATCTGAACTGGCTTTCTGTAAGAATTATGTCAGCTTTCATCGATCAAGAGGACAGATACAAGAAAAAGGCCTGTCATTTTAGAATGTCTCGATTAACACACCTAGCCTGCTAACATTTTAAAGAACGTTTTTAAACTTTCTGTTTTTATACTGAATGTATCCATACAAATACCTAGCTTTGTCAGAGTACAAAATACTCTGAATATGGAGTATTCAGAAAATAGAATAAACTGACAAATTCAAAGACTTGAGATTGATTCAGGCCCATATTCCAGCCCTGGATTAATGTCTGCAGAGATAATCATTCACTTTTCTCCTCATATACTTATCATCTACTGAGTAATTCAAATACATTATAATGATGGAACAACTGGTCCTCTTCACAGCTTTGATTTGAGGTCTACTTCTTTTTAATTATACACAGAATCAGGTAGAAAACTGCTGTAGTGTTATCTACCAAATGCGTCTTTCTGAGGGTGAATTCACACTTTGTCAGAGAGTTAAATACTGGAAAAATCACCTTCACTTCTTTTAATTTCTACAGTGGTGCAGACATTGACATTCATGCTGTCCAAATAAATGGTGAGCTCTTTCAGTTTCTAGAATTAAGGAAAACAACTATCCCAGGCCCTTTACAAACATAAGACAGAAGGGACGAGCTGGGTCACTGAGTCTAGTATCCAACATCTGCTTACGGACAGCTAGTTTGTTAGCAGGTTCAAGGGAAAAAAAAACAAAACCCAAACCAAATCAACAATCAGCACACCACTTTTTACTTAAAATAATTACTGAAGGGTTCAAAAAGTGACCAGGAAGAATAGGGTCTTTTTTCTCTTGTAATGAAGAAAATGCAGGTGGCAGAGAATAAGATAGGCTAATTCTGAAAGCTCAGAGGACATTAGGACAGATTTGCAGACAGGCATTAGGAATGGAAAGTTACAGATAAAATCCTGCTGAGGTGTTCAGAAATGCCCACACATACTGACAGTGTTTAAGCAAAATTGTATCAAACAAACACCTGCATATGGTCCTTAGTGGCTGGAACCAATTTCATTAACTACAGGTACTATTTCTCTTGTAAAATTGTTTTAAATGCCAAGTATGTTTTATAGGTGTGCTTTCCTCTTACATATACAACATATTTAATATAAGTAGAAGACATTTTTCTAATGTTGCTTTTCTCTGTGGTTAACTGAATTCCACTTACCAACCAAATGTATCCTAACACAACCTCAGCACAAACAGTAATCTAGTAAATAAGAAATAATCATTCAATGAGAAATATAAAATTTGAGTAAATGTATATTGTACTGTTTATTGGCTTAAATGAATGTGTGCCTATGAGATTAAATGAAACACGCAGGCCCAAAAGTACAATGCAGAACAAGGCACGTGCAGCCAGTGCTTGGCAGGAGCCTCCGCAGAGGGCGCTGCCCCTCAGGAGCCCCCTGGGCCCAGGCTGGGTGTCTGCGGCTGCGGCATCGGCACAAGCAGCACAAGCAGCACACGGTCCTGCCCTTTGTCCCTAGGCCAGGCAGCAAGAAAAACCTCCTTGTCCTGGAAAATCCTTCTGGATAGAAATTCAAAACTAGATTAAAACTGAACACAAGATGCCCACTTGTTAGGGTGGACTAAAACTGAAGTAAGTTAAATTACTAACTTGAATTATTCCAGTTTGATACTGCTCTACATCACAGAATCTGTTTGTCAGGGATTAAAAAATATATAGTCAAATGTGTTCACAGATTGCTAAGGTTTCAAATTTAGAATCACAGACATAGAGATTCTTCCATCTCATGATTGCCCATCTTTAAAAGAGACAAAGGAAGGGACTAAGTCCTGGTCTTCCCACTCCAGAAATGGTTCTTGCTAAATGAAAGGTAAAAGATCATAGTAATAGCACTTGATCTATCACAAGAGATGCTAGTGGATTTTAAAGTAAAGGACATAATATTTTTAAGCCCAGATTATTATTATTCCTTTTCTTCAATATTTGACCTCTTTTTTTACAGACTGTTTTTGTACACAAGTTGCATCTTCTCTGAAGATGAGTCCAGGTTTGTCAAGGAGGAGGATTTGTCTGTCTAGACCCTTACCTCATTTTTCAAGAAGATGGAGAGGGCACAGTGACTGCAGGAAGACTGAAAGGAAAAAGGATTGTCAGAGGTTGCCAAAGAATTTGAGGAAAGTCTTAGAGAACTGGCCTGCAGGAGAACTGCAGCTGCATGAAAAAGCCTACCTAGCCCACGAGGGCAAGGCTTTCGCATTAAGTCCCCTGGCGAAACTCAGCTCTTTTGCAGTCCGGGAGTAGTCACCACCCTACGATAGCTGGAGACATATGGAGCAATATTTGCAAGAGCAAGAGATGCAAATGCTCTTATTTTAGAAAAATTACTCCTGAAGCACTTGTGATCAATGAGCACTTTTGCAATCTTGTATGAAACACAGTGTGTTTATCAGCCTTAAAAGCAGGATGGTGTATGGAGGCTGTATGGAGGATTTGGAAAATTCCTTTTTTCCCAGTGGGCCTGCAGTGGGGGTGGGGCGTTGCTGCTGGTCCTTCTGAGGCTCTGTGTTGCCTGCAAGTGCTTGGCAGATCCCATGCTGAGGGACTTTACACTCTTTGCACTTCAGTAGCCTGAAGGCTAATCCAGGAGGCAGAGCTGCAACCTCAGCTCTTCCTAAACAGGACGTTAAACAACGCGACATTCACAGCCCTTCTGGATACAGCGTTCACATGTGGCAAGAATGTAAAAGACACACTGAGGAAATTAATAGAAATGTATGTTGTGCAAGGTGGGTTAATCTGCATTACACAAGACTTGGAGTCATCCTCTTAATGAGGAAGATAAAAAGAAACCTTCAGTTACTATCGGTTTGCTGAATGATGCAATGGACTTAAAGAAGAGTATGATTCTGTAATTAAAACCTAACATCATTCATGCAAACAAATGAGAGGAAATCTGAAGTTGCCTGGGCAACATTAATTCTGACACTGCCCCACTTCTAAGTGCTTGACTTTTTCAACCTTAATGTTAACATCTTTTAGTTGTAACATATAATTATCCACATCCAATTAGGGATGCTACGGCTACTCTTGCTAACTGGTAATATTTACATTTAAATATGGAGAAAGATTACTGCTGGCTATATAGTATTATTTAATTATGCAGTCAGTTTAGAAATGAAATTATATCTGTAGCACTGGAGAGATTCCCTTGAGTAGAAGTGATGGAACAATTATTACTGCAATTTGGCATGAAAAAAAACTTTGATGGGAGTCTAGAATTTCACCTAATCAGAAAATTTGATTAGAGCTCCACGTGTAGGAGCACTATGAACTGCTGATAAGTAATTTTAAAGTGTATTGTAAGAAAAGTAATCGTAATAGCTATTGACACTTTCTCCCAGCAACTTGCATATCAGATTGATTAAGTTTAAAAGTCACTACAGAATAACCTAATTAGTGGAAATTCAGTATCGTGATGGAAAACCAGTAGGTGTTTCAGCTTATTGAAACCACTATCCATATAAAGTTCTGGATGCTGCTAACGCTTCAGTTCTTGACACCCAGCAACTATATCCGGGTGAGTTCTGACAGCGTCATGCTGAACAACTGGGGCTTTGAGGACACCAAGGGTTTTAAACTACTTTCTGCAGGGGTTTTTCTACCCACATTTACTACCAGGTGCTAGGAAGTACCAGCTGCCCACCGTGTAGGGAGTCCCCTGTCCTCCAAGGCAAACGGTGCCCTGCATCAAAGTAAATACTCATGTGCTAAGTGTCAGATGAGGGCAAGGAGGTAGTGATACAGCCATGGTACATGCTCAAAGAGAAGCAGTATATTGATATTTTAAATCACTTGCTGGCTTTTTAATGCCCAAATTTCTCTCAAAACCTGTTTGAATCTGAAACTTACATGTTTTGGCAGTGGGAAGAGCAAGTTTTGCTTTCCCTCCACTCCATGAGGTGGGGCTGGCACAGCAGAAATACAGCTTTCCCAAATGTGGCGGGCATACATGCTCCAAGGCCGTGGCAAAGACACCTGAGCATCAACCGTGCTGCACATGGGGCAGTGAATGCTCTGTGAGTGCTCTGAAGAAACTCAATGGCCAAAACATCTTTGAGATGCACCAAGAAGGCACCAACAGGATCACCCAGTGATGGGTGGATTTAAAAGCTGAGGGAGGATTTAAAATCCTCCCTTTTGGGTGGATTTAGCATTCAGCCATTCTACCAGGTTATTATTTTTCTTGGAAAATCCTTAGAGTAACAGGTCAATGGAGATGCTGCATCACACACACCCATCATCTCATGAATGCTCTGTGGCAGCAGTGAGAAGTGGAGATTCTGCTCTCCCTTCACGCTGCAGAATGGTCTGCCTAAGCCCTGCCAGGGACATGGCAGCTGGAATGGAGGAGGAGGAGAGGAGGGCCTGAGGAGAGAGGGCAGCACCTGTAGAACAACCACTTCTAGCCTTTGCCTCAGGCAGACAGGATGACTCACAGCAGACACCCAAACGAGACAGCAGGCCCGTGACCATGTTGGTTATGCCAGCCACTCTTTAACGTCATCATGTGTCATCATGTATGGA
>JAUBOD010000314.1:4694572-4709673 GCA_032353885.1 Nothura maculosa | reverse complement strand
AAAAGCTAATGTTATGCTTTAGATGAATACTGATTTCATGAAGAATGTACATGCTAAAATGCAGGACTAAAAATACAGGATTGAAAATTCTAGGTGGGATTTACCATGCTTGACCTTGCTCTTCCTACTGTATCAAAGTGACCTGCTAGAGGGGGTCCAGAGATAGAGAAATGTCTGCCTTTAGAAATGTACTGCCACTTCCTTTATATTATGAAATAACCAGATGTTCAGTTAAAAAAAAAAAAAGTGTAAGATTCTCCTCATACACTTTCAGAGACAGAATGGGCTGATTCTCCAGCCACACATACAAATTCATCATTTCAACTTATCTGAAAGGAAAATTTGTTATTAGACTGCATTTTTAATATCAAATACATATTTTCTTACTTTTGTAGACTTCAGTTCCCTATATTAGCACTGTTAGAAAGGTGCCTGATCATATATATATTTTTTAATATGACTTATCATGAAGAGAGCATTTACGCTGCTGAACACTGCTGAGTGTCTTCTGTTTTGCAAGAGCCTTCGCAGCTCCTAAGGAGTCAAACTCGACACTCCAACAGCCA
Organism: Nothura maculosa; assembly: GCA_032353885.1. Lineage (NCBI taxonomy): Eukaryota > Metazoa > Chordata > Aves > Tinamiformes > Tinamidae > Nothura > Nothura maculosa. Next base: position 4,709,107 of record JAUBOD010000314.1, on the reverse strand, counting down.
AGAGAATCCCTGACTTCTTTAAGGTGACAGAATAAAAAGGTGAAGGAAATGCCAAAGGGGATGAGAAAGAACTTTTAGGTTCTTGCTGGAAGGCAATGACATTGCTCTGTGGTTTATTTTTGCATGTGAGGTATTCATAAGAAAAATTCTGTTGAGCAGAATGGGTTTGTCTAGTGAAATAAACAGAAACTTGTGTGATAGACACACTTGGTCTTAGGATAAACATCTACTCCCAGAACAAGTAATTAAGCTCTCTGCGCAGAGGAGACAGACCAAAAGATCCAGATCTACCAACTACTGCTGATAAAAGGAGTACTGCTATTTAGGCAGATCTTCATCCTTCCATCATAAATGCCTTGCACTTTTGAAGATAAACCACTGAATAAACCATTCTCGGAACAGCAATACGCAATCCCCGAGGGCTGAGACTGCAACATTTAGGCACTTAAATTAACTTGATGAATGCTGGCAGTTGCCCTTACCTCGGAGGGAGCGCTCTGCCGCCTTGCAGCAGCCCTGCAAGCTGTCCTTGCACAGCAGCCTGATGCCCCTGTCTCTCTGGTCAGACCTGGTCAGATCTCTCAGCTCAGAAGTTTAGGCTGATTTGTGAGGACAAGAGGAACAACCTGTAGGTAATCCTGCAAACACGTGAATCCCTATCATGGACTGAGAGGAGTAACTGAATTTTTGCAAAGTATCAGCTATTAGAGGCACTAAATCACTTGAGTTAAGTATCATAAGATGCTGCTCTTCCTTTGTGTTTCCTTCGCCTGACAAACTTCAGCTGGGTTGTTGTGACATCTGGCCTAACTTAGCTCACATTAAACCATAATATTGTTTTAAAGATGAAAAGGATGGAAACAAGAAGCAGTGCGAGCTCTTTGTCATGTTCGTGCCATTAATTACTCCACCGTCCCAGTCCAGATGAAAGGGGCCCCCAGAACCTGGCCTAATGAAGAAGCCATTTCCAACACTGACTTGCTGAAAGACTGGCTTGTGCTTCAGCAGGGACAATACAATTGACCCTCCAGACAAGGGGCTGAGAAGCTCTTTTTTTAACCTGCTCCAGAGCTAAGTAATCCCACCAGTCTCCTAGACTTTGGCCAGTCCTTGTGTCTTCTTGAATGTGAAGGGATTTTCTTCACTTATTTTTTTTCCTTTCTTTCTCCCTTTCTCTCTGAGGGCAGCTAACCCAAACCAGCTGTTCTTACGCAGGAACTACAAGGAAGGCACTTCTGCTTTTGCCAGGATCACTCCCAAGCACATCGGCAACACAGCCACCCTACCACAGGGACACATTCTGTCCTCACCCTCACCCTGTGTTTTACTCGAGGGCAGCCGGTGCCCAGCAGTTACTCTGAGCTACAGACACAGCTTCTTCAGCAGCAAAGACGAGTCCACGGTGCTCATCACCACTGTCAAGTCTCTGGTTAGCTGAGAAACCTTTCCATGGAGATCCGAAATGCTGAACCAAATTGTAATTGCAAATGGATGTTTGGTTAGACCTTTATGCCCATGGATCAGTAAGCTATCTAATTTTATAAGTCGAAATATGTTCATAAAATTATGCTCATAGCTCTTAAATTTACATGTCTCAAAGGAGGTGTATTTGAACTTCTGTAATGACTTCCCTTGAATATTTGCTTTAAAGTATTTCCTACACTTAGCTGTTACGCTGTGTGGATACAGTTGGATCCCAAAAAGATATTTTTAATTACTTTGATTATTAAAGTATTAAGTCTGAAGTCTGAACCTATGGACACTTATGAACTACTTGTTTGTGTATGTGCATAGGCACAAGTCTGAACGCATTCCCTGTGTTGGACCTAAGAGTTTAGAAGGAAACTGAGTACTTTCGCTTGCCAGCTAAGAAATATTTTGGAGTTTTAGTAATTAAAATACTCATCAGATTTTCAGATTTTCCTCCCATTGGCTACAACAGGCAAGATAGCCAACTTCTATGTAAAACCTTCTTCCTCTGTGATGTGAGGTCTAGAAGAGAATGGTGCTTTTCACAGGCCAACAGCCTTGTAAGAACCTACGGAACTCTACCTAGATGGACTGCACTGTGCTGGAAATGTTTGTTCTCCCCATTTTATTAGCAGTAAGCACTTGCAAAAACAAAACAAGACCCCCAATGCAGCATTACCTCATTTAGCCTTCAAGTCACATTGATTTCTTTGCTTTTTATGTTAAATACATTATGTCTTTGTCTTACCACATAATGTAGGTATTTACTGACTTAATTTTTTCTTTTCTCGTGCATACTCAGTCTCAATGGATATTTCCTGATCCTGAAGACATTTCTTATATTTATCCCACAAAGAATCCATAATTTCTTTTCAATCACTGAAAAGTCAAAAAATATATTTCCTTCTCCCACCCAAAATTCATTAGCTCTGGCACAGCTCTAGCACAGGACACCAGTGCATCTTAGCAGAAGTTTTGGCCCTCTTTTTACTCTTCCTCCTCTTCCCTACCCAGTGAAGATTTCCTCTGCTGGCAGAGATTCCTCAAAGCAGGAGGGAACAGTTGAGCTCCATGGGTTCCTGCTGCAGCAGCAAGGGCAAGCACTAAAATCTTTGTGCAGATATTCTGATGGTCAGATCCACACGAGCCACAAGCCCACCAGACAGAAACACTCAATAAAAACTCAAGTTATCAGACAGTCAATATTAGGTGTTTGCTGCATTAATCATTTTCAAACAGCCACCGGATGGCAAAGAGGTGGTGACTGTTTTCTACAAGACTGGAGGAGCAGTTCATTCAGATGACTGTACTGTAAGCAGGCTCCTATGCAAATATTTAATGTCCCATGGTAAATCACGGCTAAAAAATGCTGAACAACCTGACTAACCAGATTAATGGAGTTGAGGAAATCCCTCCACTAGAAACTGAAAGGAAGAGAAATCGTAAAAAAAGCAGAAAACCTTTTATTGGTGACAGGTACTACAAATCTTCGATTTTCAGTAATGTCAAATGAGGATTGCTGATTAGTGGTTTTGCTGCATAGTATTTAATGTAAACATTAAATTGAAGGGTTCAGTCTTACTCAGCCTTTATACAACATTTTGAAACTAAGCTGCAATTTCTATCACTTGAGGCATAAAATCAATTAAAGAAGAATGTTTATGCTCTAGCAGACTCATAACTGCACTGCTTAAAGTTCAGTCAATTTGTGTTTTAGTATATATATTTTTTTAATTTTCCAATCTGTAATTAATGAGATACATAAATGTGGTCTTTTCCCAAAACCATTTAGTCTTGCTGATTCTTCCTAGTGACAGAACCGATGCTGGTCTGAATCTTACCCTTTTACAAACATTAAAACACACATTTCATTCCATGGCTATTTCCATGAACAAAACCAACTAGACTCTGCCTATTTCACATTCAGCAATATTATGCCCTTCAACGGTTCAATGACTGCGTAGGAAACAGAGCATCCTATATTCAGTTCAGTTTGGAACTGAAAGGTTTCAGGAAGAGGAAGCTGTCCTGACATATATGCAGCATATAAATGGGAAAGGGAAAGGGATGGTGCTGCCATTTGACGGTGATACACGATAGTGGAATATGGACCAGGTTGACTGATGGTAAGGAAAAGTGATCTCCCTCTTTCCCCTGCCGCTAACCTATCCCTGATAAACCAAGCAGGGCTTCGGAGAGTTTCCTTCCCATAGGGAGAGCTCTAAGCAAGCGGCCTGAGCAACCTCTTGACTGTTTGGGGCAGGTATCAGATATGTACAGGAAGAGGTTGGGGTGTTATTCTGGATCCTGCAGGAGAGTGGGGACTGCTCAGAGTTGAAATTTGGCCATGTTGAGCTGAAGGGGAGTTTTCTAATTAATTTCTAGTGTGCTTCTGGATCTCCTTCCTGAAGTCCTTGCAGGAAACCATGCTTGCTGCTCTTACCACCAACGACTACAGTTGGGACAGGTGAAGACAACAATTACAGATCAACCTGTTGAAGCAAGCAACAATATATTTCAGATGGCCATGTAATTCCCCACAAAGTCAATTCCCCAATATGGTCAGTCCATCATGAAGCACGCAAATGTGGGGTGCTGAGTACAAGATGAAGCGTATAGAAAACAAAGGATTCTACACTCAAATGTTTGCTTTCTTAGATTTATTATTAAAAATAATCTTTATTTGATGACATTTAGTAAGACTGCCAGTTTTCATCTGCCACAGAGAACTACAGCAATAAACACTTCAGGAGTACTGTGTCATTCTTCAAAGCTTGTTTTCCAACCATGTTGTCCATATGCCCAAAGAATGGCAAGGCCAAAATGCCACAAACACTTCAGTTGCCCTGGGAGGTGACTGGAGGCTGAATTCTTCTCTGGCAGCCCAGTCTATGTGCGCTGGCTTGACATGTGTCTCACATTACAGCCTAAGGCTTTCACTTCAACTTGCAGATTCATCAAATCTGAACTCTTAGCACAAAGGTTAGCAATGCACTTATGGGCTTTCACAGCAGCCACTTCAGGGGAGGAATAAATACTCTACTCAGCAAGAAAACTATGATGTCTACACAGTGAGGCCTGCGCTTGAATCAAAAACCTACTAAAAGTTACAAGTGATATTAGGCACAAGCCTTGCTGAAATGATTTTCAGTTTTTATAACAAAACAAAGCAAAACAAAATAAAACAAGTATCAGTTTAATATACCCATTGTGTAGCCAATACCTGATACTTGTCAGCAAGGACAATGCCAGAGAGGCACAGGAAAGCAGGAATGACAGCCCAGTGAAGGACTGGTGCCTTTCACTGTCCATAAATTTAGAGTTCAGCATTTGCTTAGTATTTCCATCCTTACCTTTTTCTTCTGAATACAAGAACAATAATCAACCCCAAATTCTTCAGTGCCTCTCCCTGATATTTACACTCTACTAAATACACAGTCTTGTTAAATATACCTTTTTTTTCTTGCGTGATGGGGAACATCAGCTTTAGTATCAGTTCCCCCTTGGGGCTTGCCACCTGTCTAGCGGCAAACTAGACCTGAATGCCACAGCATGCGACCTGTTATTTTCTAGGAAAAAGACAAGTACCAAGAAATACTAAAATACTGAGATAAGGTGATTTAAATGATAACAACTTAGATGAACGTTCCATTCTTATTCATAAACTACATTTAATTAATTTTGAAAGGTGCATTTATGTTTCATCACACTTGCTGTTGAGGATGAGGTGCTCTCATCACTCACTTTTTAATGATTACTACAGTTTATGAAACTGGCTTAATTTAATAGAAGAGCATCTGTCATCTCCTGTTAATGAACATTTTCTTGAGCCAACATTTCCCTTTTGACTAAGCCCCAAAGCATGTTTCAGTTCTGTGGACAGACTAGTTTATAATTAATCTTGAAAACTTGATGACTTAGTTTCTTTTAAAATGTTATATTTATAGAATATTCCCTGCAATATGTATAGTAAAATCTCACTTTTGTCATCTTCTTTCCCATATATAAATATACATCTATATGCATGCAAACAAAAATATCAAAAATCATGTAATTTACATCTGAAAAAAATGTAAATCTGTCTGAGACTAATAAAATCAGTAAGATTATGGTTTTCACATATGTCTAGTGTTTGGCACTGATTTCTGATGTCTGGACCTCATATGTGGTTTTCCATTAAGAAGAACTTGTAGGATGTGTAATCAAATTTAAGCAATCACATGTGAAATGTATCATCTGACAAAATCACATGATCACCAGAAAATACAAAATTATTACTATGAAAATAGTACAAATAACACAAATTAGTACATTGGCTGACAACAGTTCAGTCCTAGAGACTGAAGACTTATCTGTAAACTGAACTCACCTGCTCAGTGTAGTGAAGTCTGAAATGTTGCACAGGGGTACAAAGAATACTCCAAAGTACAAGTTTATCATGGAGGACTGGCAAGTCCATTATGGAAGAAAAGTTTTAAAAGATAAAAATTTCACAAATTCTCTTGAATTTCTGTCTGAATCGTAAAATGTTAAGAGCTTCTCCCATTTATGTATTATAAATAGCTACAAACAGTTATTATATCACAGTGAAATATTTATACTCTCACTATATGCATTTTGATTTCTGTATTATGTGTATTAGGATTTTTTGTAAAAAAAAGCATTAAATCACAATAAGAGTGAGTGGTAGCAGCAATGCAGACTCTTCAAATACACTCCTATTCAGCAGCAAGGCTGCTGCTCCTGTGCAGGGTGGACTCAGTGCAAGTGAAAGGAGCAGAAGGAGTCAGTCAATAGGATGAGGATGAACGAAGTAGTAAGGGAGAAAGAATCATTAGGTATCCTATGTGAGGATGGAGCTGGAGGCATGAAAGGCAGCTACAATTTTGCACAGTATTCCAGGCTAGTATTTCCATTCTGGATTTGTACCTGGCCTAGGAGAATTCAGGTCTGCAGCCTCAAAGGTAAATCAGAATGAGACTGCCATTCTACATTCCTACTTCTGTTCTTTATCTGCCCCATGCACATATGCAGAAGACCAAAAAAGAGAGATCAAATTGGAGCGTGCAAAATTTCCTGTCTTCACATACTAACTAAAATGGTGTGGCCAACAGAGCACAGAATTGGGGAGGAGCAATTTCCCATTCTCAGCTTATCACACATATCCATCCCACAGTCTTCTTCAGGACAACGGATGACTGAAATGAGCCATAATATTTTTAACTGTGATTACAAATCAAAGAAAAAAAAATGAGGAAAATCAGGTGTGACAAGAGTGCACTGGGCAGTCTTGCTTATCATAGAATACGGTATGAAAAGAAATATATCGTCCTTTCAGAAATTCAATTTAACATCCCCTCCTCTAGCCTTGCATATTAAAAAAATATCAGATACCTGCACCTACTGCTAGGGAGACCATTTTTAAACAACTCACAGCTGAAAAAATACAATTAATAAATTGCAATTCAGTTGCAATTCCACAAATGATAATATTATTTGCAGCAGCTAGGACTGAAATAACCTGTCCATCCTCCCACTTAGCCTGCCTGATCATTGGCACGTCCTCATGTCCTTCCTCTCACAGACTGGCACACACAGTGTGTGCTCTGCAGTGAGCACCCTGAGATACACGCCAGAGAAAATGCAGCCTGCACAGTTCACTGTGCAGAACATTTGGTTTGGTGCCGAGGACTGAGCCTGTGAGACTGGAAATGGGAAAATCCAGATAGGAGTTGGGCAGAGCTTCCTATTTCGGCAGCAGTGCCACACTGTCATCTCACAGAACTGTGAAGTTAAAGACTTAACGTTATGGGCTCAAAAACAGACAGGGCACCAAAGCAAATAAGTCACAAACACAGAAGTATCACTGCTAACAAAGAAAGAAAACAACTGTTCAAAAAATGAAGAAACTGCCAGAAACAATTAACTAGGAGCTGGCAAAAATGTGTGATGAAGAGTAGCACGAAATGTGTCCCAAGAGGAAGAGCCAGACTCCTCACCAGCACGGAACCTGGATGGCATGACAAAAAACCCAAACCCTGAGCATACAGACTGGCCATCCACAAAGGATGTTCCAGCGACTACTGGAGCGGTTTCATTATATGGGAAGATTCAAAACACTTGGGATCCAACTGGGAATTGCATCTGTGCAAAACCATGAGAACCAAGAGTTAGTAAAAGGCTAACATAGTATCACAAGGGAAAGTATTTTAGGCTGAATGGCTAGTAAGTTATCTGCAGAAGTTAATTCTCTTGGGAGAGCACTCAGATATTCTGTAAATCCCAACACACAAGCAGACTAATTTAGATATTTGAGATTGGGATCAAACTGGAAAGAGCCACAAAGAAGTCCTACACATCCCTGAAGCCTGCTCAGGGCTCAGTAAAAATGTGGATGCAAGTGGTACAATGGGAGGCAAATGGATGATCTGCAATTTTCTCAGATTAAATTAGCTCTCCTGCAATTCTCTCTCTAGCTAATCTGCAAACCTTGAGATTGTTATCCAGGAAAAGCAGAACAGCAAATGTGAGAGCTGTGCCGAAAAATTTCTTTGCATGACAGTTCATGAAACCATCCCTGCTTGGTTTTCAGCCAAGTTTACCACATATTGTGCTGATCCCAAGTGCAGCATCCTGCAAGCACTACAGGCAGCTCACAGTTTGCTGGCTCTGGGAACCGAACCAACCCCAAATCTGATACAGAGGCCCAAGCAGGAAAAAGTTGAGTTGTTCTCTGGGGTAAAGAGTGGAAAGAAAAAGGCATGTGGTGATTAATACACTGCAGTGCTGATCCGCCCCTGGACTGAGGCACTGGAGTCAAACAATTCCTCGGTCTCGCTTCATATGGAAAACTGAGCTGGTCTTTGGACTATTCCTATAAACCAAAGGATACAAGGATACTCCCACAGCATCAAGACAAAGGCTCTATATAGTGATGTGGGAGAAAAGTCATTCCGTGGTTTCCACAGACCCTGGGTGAGGCTCAAACTTTATACACTTTTGGATGGAGCTAACTGGATAAATGAGACAAGCTGAACTGGTCATTTTGAAGGATTAGTATTTAAAGGCAAAAAGAGTGTCAGAGAGAACTAAAGTCACTAGACTTTTTAACAAGTACAGAAATTCTGTCCCAAAATTCAAAAAATCACCAAAATTCCCTACCTGTCCGTACAATTGTTCACCACCTTAGGAACAGCAATGAGTAGGCAGCCTATTTATTTGATGACATACAAAATCCCCTCCTACTTGCCTAACTGCCGGCATTTGTGTATTGCATTTTAACAGGCGAGCAGGAATCCGGGGCCGCAGAGGAACTTGCTCTGTGTCCTGGGTGAAGGCGGCCCGTGGGCCGGTGCGAACCGCGCTCCCTTCCCTGACATCCCCGGCTCCCTGCAGCCCGGCCCGGCTCCGCCGCTGTCCCGGGGAGCCCCAGCGCACCCGCTCCGCGCACGGCGCCCTCCGGAGCCTCCCCGCGCTCCGGGCAGCCGCAGCCTGCGCTCGTCCCCCGCAGAACTTCCCGCTTTGCCCGTTTTCCCCGTTCCTGGCACTTCCCGAGGCGGCAGCCCCGGCACGGCGCGCGTGGCTCCCGGGATGCCGCCCCCTGAGCCGCCGCTCCCTCACCGATCTCTCCATCCTCGTCCTCCTCCTCGTCCTCCTCCTCCGCGGCCGCCTCCTCGTCCTCCAGGTCCAGCAGCACATCCTGGTTCTCCGCGCTCATCTCGGCCCGTTGAATCCCGGCTCTCGCCGCTCTCCCTCCCTCCCGCTCTCCTCGTCCCGCAGCGCGGAGCCCCGCCGGGAGGGGCGGGCCGGGGCGGGGCGCCGTTGCGGCCGTTGCGGCCGTTAGCGCCGTTGCGACCGTTAGCGCGGTTGCGGGGAGAGGGGGCGGCAGCCGCCACCTTCCCGGCAGGGCCTCGGGGGGAAGGGGGCGGATGGTGTCGCGGGGGACGGGCCGAGCTGAGGGGCAGGGATCCGCGTGGAGTGTCCGTGGGCGACCTGGGGCTGCGTGTGGTCCCTTTGCTCCAACCGCACGTGGAAACGGGAGCCCTGAACCCAGGGGCTCCTCAGCCCTTAGCAGTGCCCACCTGTGTCAGCAGGAGGGTCACCTGTCAAGGGAGATGGAGCCATGAGATTTGATGGACAGAGGTTCTTCAGAAACAGTGCACCAATGCACCAAACAGCTGCATTGCTTACTTATTTAAAAACTTCACAAACAAGGAGAAGAAGGGAGTAAGAAAACTGTCCCATGGATGTTTCTGCTCATCCAACCTTCTTTGCAACTGGCCATACCATGGGCTTCATATTTGTAACCCTGTCATACTATAGATACAACAAATGCCATCCTAAAACTATTTAGGGAATAGCTCTCCTTAACAAGATCCATTGCAAAGATTTTTTAATAAAGATTTCTTTGTTTTCTTTGTCATTTTTATGTTTTCCATTTGTTCCCCTTCTAGAAACTGGGCATGCCAGCTGCCCTTAAAGTGTGTCGAGTCATGGACTCGACACAAGAGTTGAAGAACTCACGGTCACTAAATACTTGTAAAACCGTGGGTGTAACGAGAGGCAATGAGCCCTGGCAAAGTTATCTGGAGAAGGGGGCAGAAGCTGGAGAAGGAAGGTTCGGGAATGGAGTAAGGAGAAGAGCTCAGCTTGAGCTTTGCTGAAGTTTTCAAGACAGTTCCCAGTTTTATGGGAGACAAGTTGTCCTCACCTCCATCTTAGCCAGCAATCACAAAACCAAGATGATTCAATGCAGAATTGTCATCATGTACAAATTTATTAGGGGCAGAAACTCACAAAAATAGACTTAAAGTGCTCAGCAATGAACCTGTCCTCTTGTGTTCACTGCTCGAGGAGAGATGTAGAGAATTCCTAAATCTGAAAGAAATCTGGAGGACTGTTGGGCTTTGGGAAGCCCAAAAAGGATTTGGGTTGAGCTTGAAGGAGTTAGAAGTAATGAAGGTGAAGTGGTAAGCATTATCTGAGAAGAACAGGGAGATTGGGTTGAAGAAATGACAGATGGGGAGAAAGGAGAAAAGAACAATATAGACTTTTTTTTCCTGCATAAAGCATTAAATTTCCACCAAGCAATCTTTTTTTTTTCTGTAGGCTGTTGCTGATACAATTATAGCCCACAATACTCAAGAGTATTTGAAGCATATAAACAAGAAGCTGAACCAAAAGCTGTTGGTCTGATAGGTTTGTCTTGTTTGCTAGTATGGCTATGTATGTTCATGAACAACTGAGGGTGAACGCCACCAAAAAGCCTAGAATTGCAGTGACTCTAAGAGAAGCACTTTTTGGCAATGTTAAAAGTTGAGACATGTAACTGGGAAGCTTTGGAGCAAGTCTGCCTAGAACACAAATGACTTTAAAAAAGGAAGCAGTTTGCAAGGGCATCACTGAATTCATCAGAACAAGTTTCCTTCTGAAACAGTATTGAAGGACCTAGTAAGTGAGCCCATGACTGGTACTGGGGACATCTAATGCCAAACATTTTTCTCCTTTTAGGACAGATCACAGAATCACAGATCCTGATTGGAGAAGAAAAGCAGTACCATGGGGGATATATCAAATACAGGGAAATTATACATAATAAGACATGTTTTCCTGTGTCTCCAACTTGAAACACTGTATTGGGACCTGTGATGCAGCCAGTCTATCTCTGAAAGGTCTCAACATGTGTCACAACCACTTGTAAACATTTTCTAGATTTTGAGCAGTGAGTTTGCAACGAAAGGGTGGATTGCACAGCTCCTTGTCAGAAGCATTTAAACCAAACTGGCTCATCTACGGACTCCACATGATCTGGCAAATGTTTGTAACCGCATATTTTTATACCTATATTATGTTGTAATCAGCAGCATGTGCCTCTCCGCCCAAAATGTGAGCCTGCTGGTGAGATCTTCTTTCATAAATAATGAGAGGACCATAGGGATTGCTATAGAAAATTTACAGTTTATCTTAGAATTGTGTCATGAGATTTAGAGACTGCCTGACGCCAGGGTCATCATTGTTCCCTTAGTTACATCCTTCCTATTTTGCTTTTTCCTCAAAGTCATTAAGAAACTGCAGAGTGCATTAAAATACTTAGAAAAGAGAAGTATTTTGAGACTATACAAGATGAACTGCTTTTTAATTTGATCTTATTAAAATTACAGGTATAAGATCTACCTTTTAATCCTCCTTGCACTGCATAATTTCTCCCAGCAACTAGAGAACATAAAGATTTTGCAAGCTTCCTTCCAGCCTCAATATCTGAATGTTCAACTTAGTAGATTACCATAGGGGGAGTTGTACAATTATCTGAAAAGACAAGGGGAATTCTGTGTCTTAAATTCCCATAAAACTTTTGAAAATGTATGGCTGTTCGCTTTTTAACTTTATACCTCATTCAAATATTTCCATGTGTACTCCTGGCAAAGTACCAAAGCTTTGGAGGCTTGGCTTTGTTACTCCCAAAATAGAGATAAAAAAATAGCAAATGAAGAGGAAAACGCAACAGCACCACCCTGCTGCCATCTCTTTGTCAAAGAGATAATAGCAAAAGTTCTGTTAAATGAAATGCAGCTATGTAACTTTCAGCCACCAGATGAATTTTGCAAAAGTCAGTTGAAATAAAAAAGCTAGAGTAAAAGAAATTAAATTTCCCCCAACTGTAAGCACGGCTGTTTCCAATTTTATTGAAAAGGAAATAGAAAAACAATAAAAATGTTTTAACTGTTCTGTTAGTGAGAAACAGAACAGAAGTCCATAGAGTCAGTGGAAATATTGCTCCGTGAGTAAGGGTTTCATAGCAACCATGAAAACACAGGTCAGGAAGAGATATCAAGAGACTGTTTAGACCCCTGATGTCAAAACCTTGGCATGGGCATCCAGCCCATAACTGACACAGATCTGAGCTGGCACCTGGGCCTCTGAGTCACAGAGCCTCCAACAATAAAAATTATTGCCCATCACCGGTCTCATCCAGCCCCAGGACTAAGATAGGTTTGAATGTTTAGAAGCAGTCGCTGACAGGCACTTGTTTGTCATGTTCTTTAAAGTCTCCCTTGAAGATTCCACAACATCCCAAGCCAAGCTGTTCCATGGTTTCACACCTGCCAAAATCAGTCTTGCTACAGTTGAGTTGGGTTTCTTCTTGTCTCTCTTCCAGCATTCATCAAAAACAACTGACTGTTGTCCTCTTACTAAGTAGGATGCCGCATTCGGAAAGCTATCACCTTATTTCCCCCAAAGCTCTTCTTTTCACACCTAAACAAACACAATTCCTTCAGTATATATCATTATATGTGCATTCTTCTGTGTGAGAAATGGGTGTAATGAAACTCAGGATGAGGCTTTATGGAAGGAGAAAGTGATACTTACATTACAAACCCCTAAGTACTTTACTATACTCCCTCACTCATTGGATCATATTTAATGATTTCATTCATTCCTACTCCCACACTCCCTTCCTCACAGAAACCAAGACATATTCAGGTTATCTGGCCAGGGCCAGCTGAGTGCAGCATTGAGGGTGAAAGACACCAGGTTTTGAGTCCTCATCACATCTGCTGGGCGTTTTCCTGATTTGCGATGACAAACTTGTTTTTGGACAGCTTATTTAGAGGACTTGGAAGCCAAAAGTTCCTGTGGCGTGATTTTTTTTGCATTAAAACTTTGCTTCCTCCTCCATAAATTTTATACAAGTCTATTGACTGTTGCTTGTTTCTCACATTTCTGAATTTCTGACTGTAGTCTTTTCTATTGTTAGGATAAAAGGAATGACATGTGTGATATGCTGTAACCTTCTTCCCATCTGCCTGGGGTGTAAGGTCTCATGCTGACAGGTCTTCCAGCAGTGCAGGCTCAATATAGGGAACATTCTTCAGCTTTCCTGTTTGCGACTGTGTCCTTGGTTTTGAATATAGGCAATTTTTTTCCACACTCTTCTGCTGCTTCTTCTGGTCTTTATGCAGATGCATCCATCAATACTCCATTCCTGCAGTCTTAATATTTCTATTACAAGCCGGTACACCTTCTTGCATTGCCTAACCCTGGCTTAAGGAGCAGTACCCAAAAGCAAATACTGAATTCCAGATAAGAACTTACCCACTCCAAATGCAATTGCTGGTTTTTTAATATGATGCTCCTTTTAACAAATCTCAGAGTCACAACTATCTTTTTTTTTTCTTTTTTTTTGAGCATAACATTGCCAATTTGTATTTGTTTTGCAATCTGCAGTAAGTTGTATATTAATTGCTGCAGCTCAGTTCTTTCTCAGGCTGTTTTCCATTTTGTGTTTCTGAGTTGTTTTTTCTCTGCTCTTAAGTGGGTGTTTTTGCCATTGTTTCTGTTACACTTTAAGCAACTCTCTCTCGTTAGCCAAGATAGTTTTGAACACAAGTCTTCTCTTTCTCCACGCTTCTGAGCTGCTGAGGGACAACACGCATCTTGATTAAACTGTAGTTGTAGTGGAATAAAGATCATGAGCATCAGGAAAACAGATGGTCAGCAAATTTGGAGGAGTTGTTGCTCAAGTGCACTTAAACAATCTTGGAAGGAAAGATTTAGTGGGAAAGATATCAGGAATTGAAATAGACTGTATTAAGGAAATCATTTCAATGCTAAAAACTGTGAAGAGTAATAGGAGACAAATAGTGCTACATGAGGAATTCTTTAAGACCATGAACATGAACTTTGTCCAGCATTGTGGAATTCTTTGCAGACGTGGGAAGGCGGTGTTCTTTTTATTGCATTCTTATGCAGAGTGAAAGGAGGAATTATCTTTGAGACCCAAGTGAGTTATTTTGTCTTACAAGAAACATGAGCCTTTTTACTAATTGCTGGGGTATCTTAAATTGTGATTTATATTAAGTGAATTTTAATCACTGGAACTGTGGAACTCAGTAACAGAAAATAGTGTTTGAAGTTCTCTGATAGATAGCCTGGAAATCCCTGGTTCTTTGTACAAATGAAATCAGGGAGAAAATAAAAACAAATAAAGTGTTCATCCACCATGTGAAATTCCCATTAGTACATCAAATTATTGAGAAATATTTCACCAGCTTTTGTTTTTCAGTA
>JAUBOD010000314.1:4662690-4680004 GCA_032353885.1 Nothura maculosa | reverse complement strand
TCAACTGTGGTTGTAATGAAGTTGAAAGTCACTTTGTTCTCCTGACCTGATAGTATCTAGGCACTTTGCTCATATTAGTATAGGAAATAGGTGCTACTGTCCAGGATCTCTGGGTATTAATCTCATGGATGAAGACAGTCAATTTTGAAAACAGAATAGTGTCCCAGTCAGGGAAGCAGTTTTGAAAATGTTTAATTCCACTTACTATTGATAAAATTTAAGCTCCTAAATTATGAAGGCATTCCAGAAAATTTTAGACTTTATGCACTGGAACGGAATTTCCATTCAGCGTGGTGGCCTAGGAGAGGCAGTTCTTCCTGGCTATAACTTTGTATGAATTGCTCCTGCTGTGCCTTGCCATGGGTGCTGGTAGGAAGAAGCACCAGGTTCATTCACCTGCAGCTTCTGCACCGAAGGCTTTGGGCAGAGGCAGCATAAGCCTTTGCCTGGGAAACCAAATTAGATGGCGTGAGTTCAGTGAGGTTTCCTGCCCACTCATGATCACAAAGCTCAAAGTTTTAAAACAGAGAGGCAGATTTTCCTTGTAACACACAAGAATAAGGATTAACATTGCAAAGTGAAATATTAAATCACAGACTTTCAAAAATGCAGGATGGAGAACACTTCTGAAAGAGCCAGCAAGTGCTAAGGTCAACAATAAAACTACTGAATATCAATTTACTCATGCCAAGTGTCTACACATGGGGAATTTTATTTATAGAAAGAGGAATATTTTATTTTTGACAAATGAAGTACTATTACTAATTTTACCAATATTTGATTTGCCTATTTTTTCTGTTTCCTATTTCAAACATCATCCATCTATATGGGACCTTATTTCAAAAGGACAATACATGCTCATCATAGAGTAGCTACTTCCTGGAGTATATTATTGGAAGAGTTTTGCTCTCTCAGTAAGTCATTAAAAAAGGAAAATGACTCACATCCTGAAAAAGTGGTTTTTTTTAAAGCCTTTTTTACCCCCTTCAGAGAGCTTATCAAACCACTACTTATGTCTGCATTTTTATCTTTCTGACAAGATGAAGTGGAAACACTAATAAAAGCTCCTTATCGACAAATAAACTTAAATATAGGGCTATTTGAAACAGAGTGTTAAGCAGAATATAGGGTGATTTCAAATACAGTGTTAAGAATTTCTGGCCTTACTAAAATAGGACTATGGAAAAAATATTTATTAAATAAGAATTGCAGGTCCTCGAATACGATTCCTGTGTATCTGCATTCACTCCTTTGCTTTCACTAGCACCCACTCCTTTATTGTTTCACATTGAAAGGGATGTTAGAGTCGAGAGGCTTAGGCCCCACATGGGGTCAGCATTTAGCATGTTATCTAAATGTGTTAGCATTTCACTTCCTTAATCAGATGAAGCGCTATTTGTACCAATAAACATTTTGGGGCTAGATCAAAAAAGAGAAATCCCATTCACTTCCCAGCAAAGTTGTTGTCAGGACCTGATCTGCCACTGCTGGAATCCCAGCCATAGAATGAATCAAGTCTTTGCTTCTCATATGCAAATATTCTCTGAGTGTGAACTGAGAGGTTTTCTACACATAGATTTTCCAAGGTCCAAGACTAACAAGAAATTTAGATGTATATTGACTAGATATGACATTTCACAGACATAAATGTAATTAATCATTTACGGCATGTAGGTAGCTGTGGTGATTATAATACAAGGATGCACTGCAGAGTTATTTCATACTTGGGGGATTTTCAAAGTCCCGCACGATGACATTGATATAGTGCTACTACTCTGTTATAATCTTTGTATATTATTTAAGTGTAACAAATACCTCATTCATTGCCTGCCCTAAACTTTGCATTTGGTGACATTCTTGCTGCTGTGTTAATATCAGGTCTATTAATCTGGACCTCATGGTCCATTACCCTTTCTTTAGGCCTGACCCCATGAAGTTTAAGGGTCTTGAGCACAGTGTGAAAAAGCAAAGGGTTTCACTCTCACCCGAGGAGCTCATTAGGACTTTATAGAAGCAGAAGAAATACTCACACAGCAGCAACAGTGGCGCTGAGGGATGCTCACCAGACAAGCGGCCTGGTGTCAGGAGGCGTCCATTGTCCCCCCTTCGTGGGCCGCACACCGATTGCGCAGGCATCGCTCACGCGGCAGCCTTTGTGCGCGCGCTGCTCCTACCAGCATCCTTTAACATCCCTGCCCGAAAGTGCCGTTTTGCTGGGGACGGTGCATTGGAAATGATTTGATGTAGCGGGGTACACTTGTGGATGGCGGTGGGGTGGTTTGGCGGTCGCCTTTGTTTGCTGCGTGGAGCCAAGTAAACAGTCACTCACCGCACGTCTGTGAAAGGCCTTTCTGCAAATCACTTATCGACCAAGGGCCGGGTTTTGCCTTGTTTGCCTACCTTGAATAATGCTCCTTTCCTCCTGGCTTTCAGTTGAGTTACTACTGCCGAGAATTGCTCTTCTGCCATTAACAGAACAAGTTTGTTCATCTCGGCCGTAGTCCACCTGCCCTACCTGCCCCTACAAAGTGTCAACGTCTGTGCTAAAATTCCTGCTTACCCTTGGTGGACAGTGACACCAGCGACAGTCACCCTGGGACTGGGTTCTGTGTAAAACATCCCTGTGTGCTCGGTACGGCCTTCGCAGTGCTCAGCCTCAGCACCTGCAAGGGCAGGGAGCGTCTTCCTGCCTGTATTTTCCTCTGTGCTTTGGCATTCAAGGCTCTGAGGTGAAAACTCAAGGCATTGATTTTTAAATCATTACATTTTCTTTCAAAGCTTGCGCTCAGTCCCTTGGGAAGTACAAGGCAGTTTGCTGGGTACCAGCCTTTAATATCATTTTCAAAAAATCCCCACTTTCTTTGCAAACCAAAGGGACCCATTTTACATCAAACCTTAAGGGCTTGTATTTTCAAGGAAACGAGAAAGTTGTGCAGATGAATTTGTCTGGCAAGGATTCCTTTTAATATTTCACTATAAAGTATCTTTCCCTTGGGAGATCCTATGCAGACAGATTCATGATGATTTCTCACATTCACAGAACAAGATTTTGATCTAAGAAAGGGCAACTGACACTAAAAGAGCTGCAGCTTTGTTCTTTGCTGGGCATGGGAAGATGAAGTAATGAGATTATAGTTTACATATAGTTAAAATCTAGATAGGGTATTCACCCAGTTTCCTCATATTGACATATATTATGGTATTAAATCAATGGATAAATATATGGTAAGTATTTTTCTCTGTTTTAATAAACCTGCAACACAAAAAGCCCCACGGCATTATACCTATATATCTTCAGTGCCAGCAAAACTAGCTTTGTTAGTCAAAGTGGAATTTTTCTACTTTAGCATTGCTATGAGATGAGATAATCTGGAATAGAAACAAATTATTATACTAAGGAAGTGTCACCTGTCCACCAAAACAGATTTGGCACAATGCAGGAATGTTGCACATTTAGCTCCTGGTCAATGAGCTCTGGTTGGCTAACCAGGTCTCATTTAGTCACGATCATTGTATAGCTTAGAAAATCCCATGCACTGCTCATTTGAGAGCCATTATAAACTCAAATCCTGGGACTTATATAGCTGCTGTTTGGTTGGGTGTAGTCCCTATGCAATCTCCATGTACTTGCCCCCTGTGCTGGATTATAGTGCTCAGAATTGCTCAGCTCCCATCCTCAGCTTTTTTGTCACATCTTACATTTGCTAAACCAAATTGGTTAATGTCATTTTGCAAGGAATTTTTATAGAGGGGGAAAGAAGTGAGAAACAATTCTGTGTGTGCAAAGGCAATCAGCAAAATGAAGAGAGGTGCTGAGAAGGGCACGATTAGGGGAGATAATTAAACAAGGGAAGAAATCACTGTTTGTCTGGGTCACATTCAGTGTGAACGGAGAGTTGTTGATACCACCTGCACCTTCAAAGTAGCTGAAGCAACCAGGAGGGCCAAAGAATAAAACACAGAGAGGCATCAGCAGCAATCTCAACATACTCCAGAACAGGGGCACCCAAAATGGCTCAGCTGGGGATTCCTACTGTCTTCGGCGCAAAGTCACCCTAGTTTGATCCTACACAGATTTCCACCATAGGCTGAATTAATCTAATGTTGCCAATAAGAAAAACACTCCCACAACATATTTTGGCATCTTTGCTTAGGGGATGCAAAGAAAAGGGGCATGGGGGAGGGAGAAAAAGCATTTTAAACCAGCCCTGTCATTTCTGCAGTGAATGTCTGACTGTGGCCTCGGACTTTGGCCTTTGGCCTCCAAATATAGCTAATGTGAGACACGGTCAAAACACTGCAAACAGGAAGGCTCCTCAAGCCATTGCATCAATAACGGAGGATTTTCGCTTTGTTCCCGCACAAGCAGTGTAAACAAACACATTCAGAAAGGGGGCTCCCAGCTGCCATTCCTTTTAATTATGAGACAGAGAAAAAGTTAAGTCAGCAGTTAATTGAACTGAACCCACTAAAAGTCATTGTTCTTTAACAGCAAAATTATATGGCTTTAGGGCCTGTTAGATAAAATCTAACATAAAAATCACCAGTAGGTCATTCACTATTTTAATGTTTCCTGAATGGTTTTATTGGCATTCTTAAGCGGGCAGAGGTTGTGCATTATGCTTTCAATGTTTTTCAGGGTAACATTTTCATGTAAGACAAAATCATTACTTGAAAAAAAACCTACATATTTCCTCTGGCTTTTACTATGTTCACCAGGATTTCATTCCCATATACCTAGACCTTGATGAAAGTAGAGAAACTATAAATGTCATAGGCACACAGGTACAAATAAAGTAATAATATATTAAACTCTTACAAATAGGATGGTCCCACCAGTGCTGTGTTTCAAGGGACTGTGTTGTACATGATAGTGCTGCTAAACTTCAAGCTTGTATCAGGCGTGATTACCAGAGATGGATCTGAATGTTTTTAAATGCTATCACTGTAATGGTCATAATGCACTTATGGCTAAATAAGAACCATGTTAATGCTTATATATATATATATACAGCCCTATGCACAGTGGGTCATGACCTCACTGATCCCTATATTTTCCAATTATATTAACATTAATAATGAGAGTAATTATAATATAACAGCATGTAATGATAACAGCTATAGTAATAGGACAACTGGAAAAAGTGAAAAACAATTTGAAGCTTTCCGGGATTACCTCTAGGAAAAATAAACCATATGTATAGAAGTAAAAACAAATCGTATAGGAAATTAAACAGACTCCAGAGAAAAGGCAGAAAAATAACGAGTAACCAAAGGCATGAGATTGGCATAGAAGGTCTAAAAAGAGTAATAGACTTTGTGAAGTGGTGTCAAGTGGCAAGTAATCATAGAGGAAGATTTAACTAAGACCAAAACAAATGATCATGGCATGAGATCTGCAAAGAAAGAGAGATTTGTTTTATCAGGTGCAAGAGTTGGGGCATGGACTCTACAAAGCACAAATGATGCTTGGATATTACAAACATCTCTTAAAGCACAGTCATGAAAATGTAGCAGTGCACAGGTATGGTTTCAGCAGCTGAATAGAAAACCAAAAAAAAAACAAAAACCCAAAGTCTGGACCTCAAATCATCCAAATAACCTTTTTGCAAGTCAGACACAGCAGTAAGTAAAAACCCTACACTGACAGCAACTGTTGAAGTATCGTCTGTAATTGTCAGAGAAGATCCTGTAATGGTGATCAGCAATATTATGTTTCAAGTAGCTTGAGAAAATGGAAAATGGTGCTCCTGCTGAGGTTGACGTGAGGACAGCCAGCAAATCACATACTCAGAAACCCTGCAAGTAATCTGTTTTGTGAGCAGTTCTGACCTTTTGAAATTGCATTCCCAATTGGAATAGCAAATTGCAACATCATCGTTTCCTACAAGGGAAATTTCAGAAAAGTGTCGTCCCTGAAAAATGGAAATGATTTTACTGGAGTAGTGTTTTGATGAGATTGATTATATTACCTATTTTATCATCAAAACTGAGTATTCCTAGTAGCAAAACATAAGTTTTCAGTTTTCTTAATGAATTTTAAGACAAGTCAGTGTTTTCCAAGCAATAACATTTCGTCAGAAAATGTCTGGCTATCTTGATTGATGTTAACAGCGGAGAAGCAGCAGTTATTGCATGATGTCCTAGATACACTGGGCCTTCTTTCACAGAGTAAGAATTAAGACATTTCACTTGGCGTGTGCAGGGAAGAAAGGGGAGAGGAAGTAATGGCATACAAAGGAGCGGGCACTATGCAAACACCTGAGCAGATTGCAATCTAAGATCTTCAACTGAGTCATCGATCACATCCTTTTGACCTCTATTTCAATGACCTGAGAGGATGGGTTAAATAGGGGTTACTGGGTGCATGTACATGTGAGAGGCTCATGCTCTAGTGTTCATGTCTCTTTTTAACATTAGGATGCAATCCTAAATTTCTTCAAGCTGACCTGACACTTGATTTTCTCCTTAACACATAGTACCTAGGCATGATTTGTTAAAAAAACAATCAGTAATTAATTAGAAACAGAACTAGGAAACATATGAAGAGATACACACTAATCAGCATGGATATATAAAAAGAAAATTGTGATTAACTAATGTGATTAACTTCTGCACAGGAAACACAATGGAAACTGACAGGTGTGAAGTGAGAGACATCCTAAGCTGACTACAAAGAGGCTTTTTGATTTAGTATCACATAAAAGATTGATATGTATTATCATCAAAAACAGCAGTAATGGTGACATTTTACTCTGGGGAAAAATGGCTTAAATGAAATAAGAGAGCACTAGTAAGTGGGTATAAATTGAGAGGAGTCATAAGAATTACAATTAGGTGTAGCATTTTTTCCAGTAATATGTAAACACTCTGTAACAGATGTGCATTTGTACAATACTGAATAAAATTGTAAGATTTTAGTTGAGAGATGAAAGTTTTGGAAGAAAGAACAGATTATTTTAAAGAGATGAATCTTAGACTAAATTTACTATCAAAATTTATTCTTCCATTTCTCTGAAAAATGATCAGAAAAAATGATTTCAGTGTAATAGCAAAAAAACTGATTACATCTTTGATACCTGTAAAAACTTGGGAAAGGAAATAGCTTGTTTGTTTGCTATTTGATTGTTTGGAAAGCAAAATGTCATGAATATCTACAGCTTTGTACCCTAATTGGGCCTCACATTGAGAAAAGGCGATTGAAGAATGAAGAAGGCATGGAGAGTAGCTAATAATAATGAAAATACAGTGTATCCCACATCTAAGGAGCTTCTAATCTACAAAAACAGCAACTCGTTTCCTGCCATCCTGCAAGACATGAAAAGAAGAAAACCAGAACTCCTTATATCCTGTCCTATGTTTTCATCACTGCACTGTTTTAATCATACTGCCTCACGCCCCATGACAATATGAATCCCATCAATCCTAAAATATTTCAAGTATAACCATAACCTTAGGTGAAATTTTTACAGTATTAGCACCTATTTGAAATAAAGTTTCATGTCAGGAAACAGCCGTCAGTACCTTAAGATAACAGACAATACTCTGGTTTAAAAGAAGCAGTTATGCAATTGATGACGGTCTCTGATTTTGACTAATGCATTTTCTAAAACAAGGGCCAAAATTGGCTAAGATTCAAACAGTAAACCAGGCAGAACTTTCCTTTTTGTATTTGACATCACAAAATCTGTGTAACTATGAGGTTAGGATGAAAAACATTAATGTTCGATCATAAAAATATGGTTAGAAAATAGTCACTTTCTAAAGACACAAGTGCCCTCATACTGACTACAATACTGTCTGTGAGAACCATTGTGAATGTTAATGTTATGCTTTCAACCAGGTCATCGTTGGACATAATCTTTAAAGTATGGATGCAGGCACCTATGTCCAAGGAGGTGACCAATAAGACCTCAGGTAAGCTCTTGGGCAACGGCAAAGCCTGTGCATCCAGCAGCTTTGTGCCCTCTCATGCCCAAGCCCTTCCATGGCCCATGCTCCTGGCCGCAGCTCCTGTGCCTCTGTGATGATCCCGAGCCCAAGACAGCTCTGCAGACCACACATAGGTCTTCTGCTCACTCGTGTCCCTAGAAAGGCCCATTTTGTTTGGCCGAGTCTTTGTGTGTCCAACGGATGGAGAGCTTATGAGCTCGGGCCTGTTTTGGTCAGGCCGGGCAAGCCCTAGTCCCTCAGGCCAAGTGCTCCATGTCCGGGGCAGCTTGGTGGCCCTTTGCTGAGCTTATCCGTGTCTGCCTTGTATCAGGTGCCAAAACCAGAATGCAATAGCTAGACGTGGTCCAACAAGTGCTCAGAAATGGAGGGATAATCCCATGGTGGGACCTGCTCCTGGCCGTGGCCCTGCTAATACAACTCAGGACACTGCGGGTCTCCCATACAGGCCCAGGCCCAACTCGCTGCTAAGAGGAAAGAAGTTTTAACACAGCTAGGCACCATTTTGCATGGAGGCCTCAACACAGAGGGGCAACTTGGACCCCAGAAAGCTGATGGCAAAACTGCCTCCGTGTCTGGAGGACGGGCAGGGGCACCCAGCGCCTCACTGGGGCTTCGGGTGTTCTTGGGAGAGCATCACATCAGGAAGATGATTCTGCATTCATCGGTATGCAAAAGCAACCTTTATTTTTGATATTTACCTTTCTTGCCTGTAAGCATGACTCGGCAACACTGATATTAATGGAATTTAGTGGATTTTTTAATGTGTACTGCGTAATTCTTTAATATGCAAATTTCTGCAATTAATTAACTTCCTTAATTGAAGGAAAAAATCAATAATCTGCAGGGAGCTCCTCCTCACTGTGCCCAGTCAGGCTGGTGAGCATTGCAGTATTCTGCTCTGCACCTTGCTGTTTTATACCATTGTTTAATTGCAAGACAGGGGAAATTTTCAGAAGAGAGTAACTTAAAATCAATGGAATTATTGGTCATTACTCTCATTAATCTTAGCAAACTATGCAGATTTTGTTGCTGGGGCTAAATCTACTTGTTTTACCTTGCCTAAATCCAAAGTTACTTTAATTTGAAATTGTCTTTCCACCTGACAATCAAAGAAATCCTGGGTTCCTGAAGGGATTAAGTCAGGAAGCAGTTTTTAACAACAACAAATTGAAACGTTTACACAAGGAAGTGTTGCTTTTATAAGTGATGGGAAACTTCAAATTTGATTACAAGCAACCTTTGGCTTCCTATCTGTTCAACAATAGGCCATGTTGTTAAGGGCAATTTCCATGCACAGCATGTGGGTCCCATTTTTTCATCCTTAGACATGGTTGTTTACTGTTCAGAACTGTTTATGCATTTTAATCAGGCTTATTCAGCAGTCCTTAATAAATCACCCCTAAGTGAATGTACCAAAACAAGAACTATTATGCAGGATTTGTTCCCCTTACGCAGTATTTGCTGCCCTCAGGTTCCACTGGATATAAAAATAAAGAGTAAACGGGCAATTGGGTCAAAAGAATAATTATTAGACATATGATTTTAATGCCTTTTGCTGAGCAGTTGCCTCCAGCAACTTCCGCTCGCTCCAGGAGCCTGACTTTAAATTCAGCCCAGGCAAGAATGACTTAACAACTGGAACCTGCCTGCAGCTCATGGCACTGAAAGTCCTTTTGATGGGATGAAGCTGACAGCCCAGTTCCTGCCTGGCCGACGTTCACATGAGACGGGACTGTGTTCGGACAGATAAGTGCTTAAACATTCAGGTATCCCAGACTTTGGAAAAGACTGTGGAGAAGGTGCTTGGTAAGGAGTCAGGATGCGGAAGGAAATGTGCCTTTTCTGTCATTCCTATCAGCAGCAACCAGGAAAATTTATTTCTTCTATAGCCTGGCAAATAAAAAAATTCCAGAGGAAGTTTAAGAAATGCTAATGGTTTTCTGTGCTAGCTGTAGTTCACTAAATGTAACAAATTTCCAGGAAAAAAAAAGGAAAATCTATGTGATTTTAAATAAACTATGAAAGAGTAATTAGTCTTGAAAGATTTTTCCAATCCTGCTTTCACCAAATTTTATTGGATCACCAGCTCTTCCTGTGAAAAACAGGAGAAATTTACAGACCTATAGATCATGTGCTGGAAAGATGTGACGCAAATGGCATCATGCCCTCCGCATGTCAAACAGCAATGGCTGGGAAAAAGCAACGTAAAGCACAGCAACAGAAAAGCTTTGTAACGCAGAGAGCAGACTTTCCTGGAAAGTCACAACTGAAATGCAAAATATCATTTTGGAGAATATTTAGCAGGCTCAAATTTTCCTTGCCATAGTCTGACTGTTATCCCCTCTTAAGTCAATGGGATAAATTAGGGTAAGTAAATTTAAGCGCTGTTATCTTTGTCTGCAGAAATGCTGTTTTGCTCTGGGTCAGAGTGCTTGGTCAGCCTGCTCCCTGCATCATTCTCAGCAATAAAAGCTTTGCCAGCTGCTCAGCAGGAATCCCAGCCTGCTCTCCTGCAGGTTACAGCCCTCTCTGCAGGGCTCACCCCTCCTTCTCCCCTTCCCAAATATTGTTCATGAAGCACTTGTGCGTAACATTGTGCACAAATCCTGTTCTGAAGCAGGGTATCTGAGAGGTTTGCTTCAGCCTCTTGTTGGTTACCACGAAAATGGTAAGTTGCTTTGTGAGCAGAAAGAGAGCGAAACAACCCCGACAGCTAAATCGTGAGATTCCCTCTGGAAAATGTTAAGGTCCAGTTCTCCAAAAGCCCCACTCTTCTCAACAGTCATCTTGACTTCAGTGGTGCTCAGCTGCCATGGCCAGCCTGAGGTGTAACCTTCCAGCAAGCTGGACTGGTGGGCTTGAGCCTTTGGAGAGCATCAGGGTGAAATCCTGTTTTCTTCGGTGACACCTTGGCTGGACTTGCACAAAAGATTTGTGAAAAGTGCTCAATTACTAATATCAACCTGGCAATTGCACCAGTCTTCCTTTGAAAATGGATTGCAGTTATTCTGCTTGCAGAAAGAGAAGACGTTGGCTTTGGGTAAAGGAATGGCTATGCTCAACAGCCGATGCTTATTTATTTCATTATTCGTTATTCAGCAAAATGTTGGCACATCTCTGCTTTCTTGTATGTAATTTGAAAAGCACATCTAGCTCAGACCCTATTGTCCTCTTTGCTCTGAATTTCCGAATCTTTTCTGCTGCTGTGTTGGAAATAGGCCTCTCTCTGAGGGGAGAAAATACTCATGATGTTTGGATGGAGTGTGGTAAAGGCAGATAGCCCTGAGAAGAGCCCAGTACCTGTTATGCCATGTCACTTGAGTGGCACTTTTGCCTGCCTAATGGACCCCTAAAGTGGATAGTAAATGCTAGATGGAGACCTTACTTTTAAGATTTTACTCCTTTCACAACTGAAAAAGACTACTTGTGTTTTTCTTTTCCTTGAAATTTCATCATGGTACCTAACACTTCAGCTGAGGAGATGGGAGTCATCCAGGCCAGCCCCTTGGGACCAAGCCAAAGTGTGACACTTCACATGGGAGGTGAGATGTGTCTGGATGCAGTGACCCACCTCCACGTGCTCCTCGGCACCAGGCTGCTAAATTTAGATCAAATCAATGAAGTCAGCAAGAGCACATGGATCAACATGTAGTCCTTTTTTTTTCCTTTCTTCGTTTTGATTCTGTGCCGTTTCAGGAAAACAATTATTTGCAATATTTAAGAAACTTGAAAGAAGTAACTGCGGTGATTCTATTTTAAAAAGAAAGCAGGCATAGAAAAACCATCTTAACGTATTGCTCCTAACAGCCTTATCATGGCAAGGCAGAACAGAGGAGCAAAGAAGCCCACATCTATTTAATACAGAAGCTGTAGCTACAGTACATGCTCTTGGCAAAGTTCAAACGCATATAGAGAACTGGCCTCCTATTAAAATCCTTGGTGCTGGTGGAGTCCTCCACATTCCAGTTTATAGACTTTAGGGATTCTGAACCTGCAGCCTCTATTTAGGTATAAAGGGGTAATTTTACCTGGTAATACAAAGATATCTGATTTCTCTTTCAGTAATATTATCTGTGTGCATGCTATTGTAGGGTCCTTTTAGTGCAGAAAAAAAAAAACAAAACATAAAACCAACACAACTTAATTAAAACTCTCCTCTGTCCAGAAGATGCTAAAGCTTTGGAAACTGTAGCAGCAGCAGAACATAGTAAATAAGGAGAAGATGGTCCATGGGAGAGAACTGGCTGAAGAAACGTCCTGGCAAGGCAGGGAGGCTGAAGGAAATGGTGATTCTCACACCTGCTTTAAACTGCTTCAAGCTAAAAAATGCTAGAAGGACATTTGATAATTTATTTTTTGATAAAAAGAAAAAAAGAAAAGGAGAGGAGAGGAGAGGAGAAATGGGAGAGGAGAGGAGGGGAGAGGCTGGAAACAATGATTGTGATGCTCTGACCAGCTGCTTCTCCTGAGCCCCACCTGAGTTTCAGCAGGTTAAGCTGATATCCCAGACCATCGCCTGTGCATGACACTCGCCCAGGTCTCTGACACCATCGTCACCCTGGAGTGCAGACGTTCACAGTGCGAACTCTGTGGAGGACCAAGACCTGCAGGAAGGACCTCGCTCTGTTTTTTCCATCACCAGATTCCTGAAGTAGCAGCACTGCTGTGTGGACAGTAAATCATACCAAAGTGTACAAGGCGATGCTGTACAGATTATTGGATAAACTCTCTATTACACACCATCAGAGATGGAAATATGATTTATTCTTAGGAGCATAAGCCATCTTCTGCGAGCTCACTGTATGTTTCATGCTCTGCCTTCTGAATTCTTCACGTCTGGAGCAGTAGATCCTGCTGCTATCTAATTAAATGCATATTACAAGCTGCAGCATATAAGCTGTCGCTCACCTGTTCCAGTTTATTCCCTATATCACGTCACATAAGTGACAAAAAGATCAAGTATGAAAATGGAAGGCAGCAAATAAAATCCCAGAGGACAGAAGTTGTCCCTGCGTGGTTTCTGCAGGGGGAAGGACAGTGTCGAGCACCGCAGGCACATTCCCATAGCGAGATTTCAACACGTGTCGGAATCCCGTCTGGAAACTGGTGCGGGTTGTGGGAAGGTTTCGGGCACATCTGCATCATAACTGACAGGGAACCAATTTCTTTTCACACTTCCAGCATTTCACTTTGTATATTTTTTCAGCTTGCTGAGATCTAATGCCAAGCCAGATTTTAGGGAAACAATTTCAGTCATTTGAAATTGAAAATGCTTTTTATGGACCTGGATTGGAAGGTTGCTAATTCCGTCTGTATTTGTTGAGAATGATGGTGGTTCCTCAGCTCAGCAGCTCCCAGTGAACACTTAGCCTGAAGTGCTGTGAAATGCTTTAAATACAAACTTCTCAAAGCCTTGTCTAACCTGGCAAAGTTTATATCACTTTTGGAGTCTCAGGTCTATATAAAAAGCACTGAGTGCTAGGAAGAGCAATGCCAGAGATTAGATAGAAAATTAAAAATTGAGAAATTAAAATGGCAATGAAAGGGTGCCCCAGATCTTCTAATCTCCTCGCCTGGGTATGTCCCAGGGTGCGTGTGTGCAGTTCACTTGCTGTGGGGAGGCTCTGTCCCCACTGTGTGCACTGCTGTGCTGCCCTAAAGCTCCCCCAGCCTGCAGAGGTGCTCGCAGGAGAACTGCAGCCCTCCCGCACACGACAGAGCTCCATGAAAATGCAGCAGGCAGCACATGTTGTCCTGCACAGCATAAGCTGATGCTTGTAAGTCAACTGAACGGCTAAATAATTGTCACTTGCCACAAAAGAGCAAGAACACTCAGTAAATAGCTCAGTAAGGAAGCAACCCAACTAAAGTGTCCTGCAGAAAATAGTGAAAGATTGTGAATAGTGAACTAATATGTTGACCTAAAGTTTTAAGACTTGCATTGTGAGCAGCATTAGTGCTGACTGTTCTACTGCTATTCAGTAGAAGACAGCTGGAAGGCAGGGCCATCGGGAGGTGGCTTCACAGCAGTGAGAGGAAAGCAGGGAGGCAAAGCCTGGGCTGCGTGTGGGACATCCAAACACAGAGGGTGGAGCAGGAGACACTTGCCCAGCAAAGTCTGCCCAGTGAAAGTCACAGCAACATTTTTTGGGGTGTAAACTCTGCTTAAGAAGTCAGCTTGCACCAGGTGAGTGCTTCACAACACACAGATGCTGTACTTTCTATGATGTGAGCTGTGCCCTAAGCTTCACAGTAGCTGAAGCAGCAATTTTAGCCTAAGATAGGTTGAGTTATGGTACAAAAACTAGGAAATAAGCCCACGACCAGAACTTTAATTCCATCTGCGGACACCAGCTTTGCTCCTGCTTTGCTCCCAGGCTGCTGCTGTCACTGTTGCTCTGCGGTGCTGGCAGCGGGGCCCTCAGCAGGGTCATCTGCATCCACACTGGCATAACCTGACAGGGACCGAGTTTCTCCAGCAGTGACACTCAGCCTCCTCACCAATGATTCTCATGATTACCACACACACGTCATTCTTGAGCGGGGAGCAGAAAATCAGAGCAATGGCTGGCTGAAAGCCTGCAGTGGTTGTGCAGTGATGACAGCTCCAGCCTTTGCTAGGCAAGCTTAGCAATATCTTGAAGACTGCTTCCACACACTGCTGTCTATGATGTTTAGGACTGGCAGAACCGTACAAGGAACTTCTCCAAGAGTGCGGAAAATGAATCTCACTTGCAAAATGACAGATGATTCTGTTGTTAAATGTGTGTTATGATGATTAAGGCCAGAGAATTTGGTGACGAAGAACTTCAGGGTCACTCCCAAGAAGCGAGCATGTGCTCTGGTAGGATTCATGCATCATTCCTTTGACTGGAATATGTCATTCCAAAGTCCACAAGCAGAAAAGGAGAGAGAGCATGTTTTTTTTTTCTTTTTCTTTTTCTTTTTTTTTTTTTTTTTTGGCTGGAAAATCAAAGCTGGGAATAATGAATTAAAAATAGATGTCACTAAAACATCATGTGCAGAATCCACTAAAATTATGACTGGGTAGCCGCCTTTAGCATGCCTAAGCAGAGAGAGCATTAGAAAAGACCTGCATGCAATGACCTCATCCCTGTCTCCTGCGAATGTGTTTCTATCTCAAGATCCCTGTTCCTGGCTGCACTGATTAACATGGCAAGAGAAGTCCTGGCGTGTCCTGGGCTGCCAAGGAGCCTCCTGGGTAGAAAGGGCAGCTGTGCTCAGGTGTCTGTGTACCTGACCCTAGCAGAATATAAGGGGCATTGCAAGGACTTCACTCCTTTTATAATCAGCTCTGGACATTTTATCCATGCTGACTGGAGATGCCTTCTGGCAAACTCTTATAGCCAGGAAGAGTAAAGTGTGAATTTGCCTACTAGGACTAAGTAGGACTTGCACAAGTTTCTTTTGGAATACAAGGCTTTTTAACTGCTGCTGGCACAAGGTCCTTGACTGCATCTTTTGCACCTATGCTTCCAGCACAGCCCATGCAGTAAAATAAAAGAGCACTCCTGCTACCTTAGCTTGGATATCTTAGAGCAGTTTATTGGAGTGTGGACCTAAACCTTAGCTGCTTAAGCCTTTAAGTTTTCTTAGTCAGAGAGGCTCTGGTTGTTAAAATGGAAAACTGCAGAAAAATCTAATGTATATTAATTTGGCAAATAATGCAGACATTGATTGAATCTGGAAGAGTGTGAAATAAGGAAATGATAAAGGAGTAAAGAATTGGTTGTTTGAGTTTTGTGGTTTGACTGCTGCAGCTTATGACTTAGCCATAGACTTGGCAGTTTTAGAAGTCAAATATGTCAGCAAGTAAGCAAGAAGCAAGGCAGAAGCAGCCTCTGACAGTGAATATCCAGGTCTCCTTTTAGGCAATGGAAAGGTCCGTAAGGAAACGCATGAGCTAGAGAAAGAATCCACCTCAACAGGAATTACTACAAGGCAGGAGCTGCCAGAGAGAAGCCACAATTCAAGGATGCAAAAGCAGAGAAAGGGCAGAGCTGATACGGAGACTTTATTTGGCTGCACCTGATACGTTGAATAAACCGTCCTGACAGTGAGATGGCACCATGGACCCACCATGGGGAGGCAGAACAGGGAGTGCTGGGCATTTCATTCATATTCATATAGCCCATTTTTAAACAATAAAATCTAAGAAATCTGTATCTTCATGTTCTCCATTCCCCTAAACAAGGCAGATATCCATGCAGTTAAGGAGAACTTTTGTTCCAGTGAAGGTAAATGTAAAGAAAGTAAAAGAAAACTCGTGGAACTGTCACCATCGTAGCCGAGAACCCCATCCTGGGGAACCTGCTCAGAGTTGCGGGCTCCTGGTGTCGTGGATGGCTCCTCAGCAGAGCAGGGCAGTTGTCAAACGCTGCACGTGGCAACTGTGTATTTCAGAGACGTGTAACTTGCTAATCAGCTACAATTAACCCACACAGCACATTTATGACTGGCACAACACAACAACAGGCACCTCGGGAAGGGAAATGGCTTTGAAGGAAACCAAGCTCCAAGCCTCCCTTCGAAAGCTACTGTGTTTGACCAAGCTCTTTCGGTGGTGAATACCTTTTATTCAGGCAGCACAGCTGGATGGACTGACTGCACTTTCCCAAGTGCTGAATTATGGGCTTTGGTGTCTCAGTCCCTTGGGAAGTTTGTGAGAATTTGGCCAGTGAAAGAGAATAAATCCTTAAGTGTGAATAAATTTATGAGGGGTAATTAGAAAGGCAGTGACTTGCAATTCCCAAAAGCAGGTGCTCTCCTGGGAAGACTCGCTTCTTTCCTTTAAAAAAAAAACATAAAAACTTAGTAAGAATATACTACTTCTTCCTATTTCAGTGGCACATACCACCTGGAAAGATACTCGGGGCTCCATTAAGCTCTACCCGTCCCTCTGACACAGGCGCCTCAGATGCTCACAGGCAGGATACATTAACACCTTGAGCTTACAGGGAAATAATCATTTTTTGTGTCTAACTGTGTAACCTGCGTGGCTTCGTGGGGAAGCAGTGCCGGGATAACCCCTAGGCGCTACCCCCGAGCAAGCCTGGGACACGCGGGAGGCTCAAACCCCTTCTCCGGAGCCACCATCCCCAGTGCCCGATGCCAGAACACGGCGTCCATCGGGACGCGGGCAGCGCCGTGATGGATGGCGGGGCGCCGCTCGGGCGGCAGGCGGGAGCGCGGCCCGTGAGCTCATGGCTGCCCCTCATTACCTCATGGGAGCAGCGGGGCGCGCGGCCTCCCGCGGGCAGCGCCCGCCGCCCCGGGGGACGCCGCTCTGGGGGGCGAGGGGGAGGGGAGCAAAAACGGGGAAACAAGACAAAAGAAAAAA
>JAUBOD010000314.1:4620960-4638220 GCA_032353885.1 Nothura maculosa | reverse complement strand
GTTTACTGGTGTGGAAGTGCAGGCACTTCCTCACCCCGGCAGTGGTTACAGCTCTGTCAGCGACGCTCTCATACAGACACTTCTAGAGGGATGGTTGTTTCACGGGGAGAAACGGGATGGCCATAGGGGCTTGCTCTCTCATGAGGAAGCTCAGGAATAGAATTGAATGGCTAAACCTCTCTGCAGCAGATAAGGCCTGCTTTCCCAGCGCCCTTCGAGGTGAGTTTACAAGCATCTTGGGCAGTCATTCGTACCCACACAACTGACCAAATAACATTTGTCTGTCTCCTTGAGGCAGGGGCCTCTGCTGCTGTATCCTCTGTTCTGTGGACTGTGCTTCTCCTCTGCCTAAGGAGGCTCTTGCTTCTTTCCCCTACTCTAATTGGGGACTTTCCCTTTGCCATGACACGTCCAAAGCAGCCCTCTGTGCTCTCTCTTTACCCAGTTACAGATTCAAAGCAATAATTCCTGCTGTGCGCGTCTCCCAACAGCCTTTCCTGGCTTGCAGGAAGAGCTCACCCACACCTACCTGTCATGCACCTTTGCTGAGGATGCGTTTCCTGCGTTTCCTACACGAGGTCAGGGGCATCCCTGTCTGTTCCTGTGGGCAGCAACCACCATGAACCAGGGGCCTCTGGCCGTGTTTATCCCCACTAAGCGGGACCAAGTGGCGACACATTAAGCCACGTTGCTGACCTGCCTGGGGTCACTCCTTGCAGCCACTTCACTCCAGCCCTGTTGGGGGCCACCACAGGCATAGGACCAGCCCTGAGCACTTTTGGGTGACCCCGTTGGGGCTCAGCTGGAGGCCAGGGGCTGGAAGGGGGGATTTTTGCTTCTCCTTGACCGCGAGCAGTGCAGGGGGAGCCCCGGGAGAGCCCGACCGCCCCAAGCCCAGCCTTACCGGCAGGTTCTGGGCCAGCTCCTTGCCTTTGGGAGTTGCCATCCGCGACGTGTGGCACTTGTGCGCCGGCCGCCCCAGCTCATTCCCACGGGGAGGGAAGTGCTTTTCCTGCGGGGAAGGAGATGTGGCGCAAGGCCAGGCGCAGCCCCCACTGGGGGCAGCCCCGTACTGGCCCCAGACCCCCCTCCCGGCTAAGCGGGGCAATCGGGGCGCTCACCAGCTCGGCGTGGATCCTGCCCGAGTGCCGGATCACGCGGTCGAAGAGGTCGGAGACGGAGAGGAGGCGGCAGCCCGTGTCCCCCGGCGGGCAGGCGGCCCGCGCCGCCGCCCGCGACACCAGCCACAGCAGCCACAGCGCTGCCGCACCTGTGGGCCACCCTGTCTGTCCATGCATCCGCCCGTCCATCCATGCATCCATCCGTCCATGCATCCATCCATGCATCCATCCATCCATCCGTCCGTCTGTCCGTACATGTATCCGCCCATCCGTCCATCCATGCATGCATCCATCCATCCATGCATGCATCCATCCATGCATCCTCCCGCCCGCCCTCTCACCCCTTTGCCCCCCTCTCACCTTTGCGGGCCATGGTGGAGCGCGCACAGCGGCTGCCGGCCCCGCGCCATGCTCGCTATATAGGCCATGCTGAGGCCGGGGCCGGGGGTCCCGCTCCGCCCCTGCTGCGCGGAGCCGCCTCCGCAGCCGCGGGGCCCGGCGGCACTGCAGCCTCTGCCACCGCGCGGTGTCCTCTGCCCCGCTGGCACTGATGCCCCCAAACCTTCCTCGGACTGACCCCCACCTCCAGGCTGCCCCCCAGCTGTCCCCCAGCTTTCCCCAAACTTCCACCCCATGGACACCCCCTCCCACCCCATGGACACCCCCTCTTCCTTGGCGGCTGGGTTTGTCCAGGCTCTGCAGCCTGGCTCCCACTGCAGGTGCCAGCCACGTGTGTCCTGAGCACAAGGTGGCAGCTCCTCGGCAATGGGGCAGGCCTGGCCAGGCCTCTGCCCTCCTGCCGCTGCAGTGGGGCAGTGCTGGGGAGCGCAGGGTGTGGGGACGGGGAAATTGGCTGATGCCCCTGGTAACTGCAGGGGTGTGTGACAAGGACAGCAGTGGGACAGGCTCCTGGCGTGGGACAGGGGCTTGTCCTGGCGCCCTGAGATGGGCCTCTTGTCACTAGATGTTGAAGGTCAGACTGGTCCTACAGCAGGCATGTGATTCACCACATAAATGTGCCTGGTGGCTGCTGGCAGCTTAGCCCATTGGGCTAAAAAACTAACGGACTCGTGTGGCAAAGTACTTAGAGTGGAGTTTGCAAAGGGCTGCCAGTCCTGTGGGCTCCGTCGCTGTCATTAAATCCCGTGTGAGACACTGGGCAGCCCCACAAGGAGGGCTGGGGTGTTGGGCATGGGGCTTTCGGCTGCTGTAGGGAAAGGGCCAGCCCTGCCCTTCTTGCTGAAGATGTTTTCCTGCAAGGAAAGCAATGCCTTGGAAATCAGGATACGTTTCACATGCAGTTATCAGTGAGGACAGAGTATGTCCTCACACAACTACAACCACCATTATATTAAAGTCATGCGTCTGTTCTCTAACCCTCAAATCCTGATTTACTTTATGGAAAATGGAACAACCATCCCTCCTCCCCAACAATGAATGATGCCTCTCTCCCCTGCGTGTTAGAGGTAGCTTGGTCATCAAGAAACCCTCTGGAGGGGGGAGATGCGGGTTGGAGGAGCTTTCAACCAAGGAGGAATTGGGTAGATATTTGTGTAGAGGCTAAAAAAACCTGGTAGAAAATGAAGAGAGACAGACAAATCTTAAAAGTTATTGTTATCTGCCACTGCATTCGGCATGGAGATGCAAAGAACTTTTTTGGGAGGAGAACATAAACTTGTGCAAGGAGAGCAATATCACTTTCTGAGCTCCAAGTAGGTGTATGCTTGGCTGTTAACAGAGCTCCAAGTCCTGTTAAAACTAAAGCTGACATATCTGGGGACTTGCACAGACACCAGATTTTGAGAGGGGAAGACCTTTCAGTGGTAAAACGAAAAGCTCTGTAGGTGCCACCATTTGGCTGGTTTTGCTCTCTTCCCAGGTCCTGTTTTCCATGTTTACATCTTTATAGGAACGTGGCTCTTCATTAACAAGATAGAGATTAAGGTCGAGTAGA
Organism: Nothura maculosa; assembly: GCA_032353885.1. Classification (NCBI taxonomy): domain Eukaryota; kingdom Metazoa; phylum Chordata; class Aves; order Tinamiformes; family Tinamidae; genus Nothura; species Nothura maculosa. The sequence goes on along the minus strand of JAUBOD010000314.1, from coordinate 4,635,145 downwards.
AAGAGATTTGGATTTCTTTTTGACTAAAATGTGCTTGGAAAGATTGCACGTGAGAGGACACATTCACATGTTTTCCTCACACAATCTGTACTGCTTTCATTCATGCGGCTCTCTCAAAGGCAGGTTACTTCTCTCTGAGAGATACCTACAAATCTTGGGTTGTTCCCAAGAGTTGTCTTTTCCACAGTGCACAGATTTAGCTGAACTGGATTCCAAATCTCCTTCCAGAATTTACAATTTCTTGATTCCGTTTAATCCATATAAGGGAATATCAGAACACTTGTTCCTGAGGCTGAACTGGCTACACAGCCTTTCAGATCAATATCTCTGAAATAAACAGATCAAACTCATTTCTCCAGTCACTTATAAACATTTTATAGAGTCACAAGTCCATAAGATACTTCTTACATCTTAATTTTTTTTTGAATTCCAAAATCTACTTTTTAGAGTAGTTCATTAAAATCTGCTTAATGAGCTACACTATTCAGTAGAGGTTGTTCTAATTTTCTTACTCCTATATCTCAAATGAATAAAACTGAATACCATTGATTTTAGTGGCTATAGTCAGTGAGAGTTGCCAGTTCCTAATGGGAATCATACAGGAAACCTTGGCAGTAGCTATGAGCCCTTTGGTAGCTGATAAGATACTTGGAGTATTAATATCTAGTGGCTGTCAGAAAATGAATGATGATGCATACGGCAGGACCTGAAAAACAGTGGCTTCACATGGGAAGCCAGAGTATCAATGGTCTGTTTTTACCAGCTAAGGGACTTCTTTTTCTCTTGGTTTGCACTGGCAAGGAGATATCCTGACACTGGTGAATCTTACTGTTGTGAATCTGCCCAACCTTGCACTGACAAGGCCTCAGCTACGATACCATGTGCGGTGCTGGACATCTTGTTTCATGAAAGGTATTGGCCAAATGGAACCATGAGGAGAACAACAAGAATGATCAAAGGTTAAAAAATCCCCATGGACTGCAAAGAAAGACTGAAGGAGCAGGGTTGTTTACTCGGTAATGGGGAAAGATGAGCGAGATACCGTTTTCAAATATGCAGAAGGTAGCAGCAAAGAAGAGAATCAGTTATTCACCACATTCGTTGCAGATACAAGATAGATATAATGGGATTAAACTTAAGTAAGGGAGATTTAAATTGGACATTAGACAAAACTTCTTAATGGTTAGAAGAGTTGAGGAATGGAACAGATTGCCTGGGGACACCGTGAGGTCTCCATCATTATCTAACCTTTCTTTAAAAACTTTTAGACAATGTTCAGACTGCAGCAAGAGTGTTCTTGGTGTCATGGGCAGGAGGGCGAGCAGGAGCGTCTGACCTCCTCCCTTCCAGCCTTCTGCAGCTCTCTAATGCAAGGCCAGCTGCAGTTCATTATACATTTAAAATCCCTCCTAAAGTTACAGCACGAAGGAGTACAAGGTGAAATGAAAAGATTTGTATCAACCAAACACTCTGTGCTGCTGCTTGCCCTTTTCCTGTAACATAGCAACATGCACATTTTGCAGCCCAGGAAGGGGCAAGTCAAACTCTTTTGAATAAAAATAATATGGAAATTATGAAGCCTGGATCTGAGAAGTGAAATGAAAAAAGAATTGTCTACCTACCTGAAGGAAAAAGCCATTTTCTGAATGCTAGAATACAAGTCTATTTTTTTTTCTTCTGCTTCTCTTGGCTTTTTCTTTGTAAGGAAAAGATGTTCTTATGCTAGATATATCAACAGAGTCATAGGAGAGATTTGTAAATATGTCTGCCTATGTCTGCCCTAGGCTTTCCAGAAAACCTGCAACATGCCTGGGTAGTCTACTAAGGACCTACTTTTCTGTTGTGCAGGGCATTTTGCCAGGGAATCATGCTCAGCAGACTCAGCTCACAAGCACATGTGCACATGTGCACTGTTTACACACTGGGTGAGGCCAGTTGCTTTCCTTGAAGTCCTTGAAGACCTTCCTTAAAGAAAGTCCATAAGGATTTTCATATATACTTTGCTACAGCTTTCTTCAAACTGTTCTGGACTAGAAAAAGCCTAAACATGGGATCAATGCCATTGCTTTTGTGATTCGGGTCTGAAGGTCAATTGGTCTTACTGCCAAAGTGAATAGGTTGTTCTGATACTGATGTTTGGCTTTGGAAGAACACAGTAAATTTGTCAGTCAGTTTTCCTCATACTATCTGTTTTAACCTCCACATGTAGAGGTATCTGTTTTCTTTTTTTTTCTCATTCTGAATTTTGCTTGTCTTCTTCTCCTGCCATGAATAGAGCTGTAGTTGCCACTCTGAATGTACTAGCATTTCCTAAACTCACCAATTTTGTCTTTGGGATCCCTTTCCTCCCCCCCTCCTTTTTCCCATAGCCATTTGCATTTGTCCTCAGTGATTTCACCTTCCACCTAAATAAGCATAAAATTTGCCTTTTGATTAGGTAATACTATTGTTGAAAATCCAAAGGCATAGGCAATGCAAGGTAGGTAAGAATAAGTTGTTTTCATTGGATTGCTGTAGCTGGGAAGAAAATGGAAGTAAGACCTTTTTCAGTGTAGATCTGAAAATGTGTCTGTTTTGCCAGTTATATTTTTCCTTTAATTTAATTCTATCTGCAAGCCTGGTCTTGCTCTGGTTATGTATTTCTTGCCTTTGTAGCTCTGGCTCAATTTACTCTGCCACAGAAAGGCCACTTCATATTCTCTTCATCAAAGAATGTCCTCGTTGATCATCATCCAGGAAAGAGCTTTTTCATGACTTCCAGTTGATCATGTCCGTGACTTATCTACTCAAAGGCTCCATCCACTAGCCTCTGATGTGACTATTCATTCTTAATTTGCCTCTATCTTGAGCCCTTCTCACCCAGGATGGTCTTCTCTGTCCATGCTCATCCTGCCACAGTCGCTACATCTGCTTCTTCTACTTTTCTCTAGAGTGCATCTAATGGACATTCTACAATCAACTTCCTACAGCACAGACTCCTGTTGTTTTGCCATTTTTCTGGCTAAATGGTACCCTTGCCAATTTAAACCAATCTCACTCTCAGTAGCTCTCAGCTTTCAATTTCCAAAGTTCTCTTTTCAGAATTCCTTCTCTTGTGTCCTCTCTATAGCATAGATAGTAGTAGATTGGATCTTTGCAGTCTCCTCCAGAATACCAGCAGAAGGATTCGTCATTTACCTTCATTTCCATTTCTCCTGTTAGAGACCTTCCTGTCCCGGTGTAATCGTCACTACCATCTGTCTTTCTTCACTTCCCACTCTTGCTTTCTCATGCCCTGACTCCTTGCAGTAGAAGCATTCTTTGGTCCCTCCCATCCTGCCCAAGTAATCCTCAACATTATTTGTTGCTCTGGGTGAAATCCTTGTCCCTTATCCCTTTCTTTTAATAACTCTTCACTCACTGAATCATTTACATTCCCGAAAATGTTTACATTTACATGCTCTGCTCTTTCTTTTCAGCCACATTTCTTTTGATCTTCACTGAATCTGCTTTTGCTGAAATCTACAAGGATTGCATGGTAATCCAAACTCAGAAGCGGCTCTTTACTGTTATCTTCCTTAAGCTGTCAGCTTCTTATAGAAAGATTGGCAATGCCTTTCTTGTTCTTAACTCCTTTTTTATTTTTTTCATATATATATCCTAGACTGGTTCTCCTGCTTCTTCTCTCATACCTCATTTTGAGAATCCCTCCATACAATTTTCTGCAATGAAAGTAGCATACAAGTAGAAAGAAACACACCACTGAAATAACATCTCTGTTCTACTCTGTGGTGGGAGTTAATAAAACACTTAGCACTTAAAAGTGCAGCAAGTCAAAATGCTTTCCTTAGCTTGTTATCAGAAATTATTTGAACATAAATTTCAGGTAAAGTTACTCTGGTCTGAGAATGCTAAGGTGATAAAGATAATTCTGTCATGCATTGCATGAGAATGCTAAGGAGATAAAGACAATTCTGTCATGCATTGCATGAATCTCCTTATGCATGAACATCTTGCCTGAGTGCTCACTGAAATTTGTAGTAGGCTTTGATGTAACTCCACTAACTTCAATGAGTTTTCTTCTGGCTCATACTGGTATATGGTGAGATTGAGGCCCCAGCTCTGTGTTACTGCTAAGCACACACAGTTCAATCCCTTGAAGGTTAGTTCTGTAATGGCAGTTGGAAAAATGCATCCTATATCCTCTGTTTAAGAATTTCAATTATTTAGAGAGTATAGTCAAGTGGGAAATAAAACCCTGGAATTATGTACAATTCTTGTGTTCTCTTCCTGTAAGGCTGCCCACTGATTTGAAGCGGTGTTTCATTTAAAATGTGACTTCCCATCCGACACCATGTTGGAATCATCATTGCAGGAGAGAGGCGTGTCAGGGGTACCAAAAACTTCAGGCTTTTTCTAACTGCAGTAGGGATGCACATGAACAGCAGCTCATTTAACATCTGGCTAGTGACAGCTGTTGCCAGGCTGAGCCTTTCCTGCTGGCATCATAATATTTTTCAGCCTAAAGTACTTGGCGAGCCTGCAAGCTCTGCACGGCTCGCAGGGGGAGATAACGTAAATGTGTGCTCCATTTTGTTAAGTTCTCTGTAATTCCTGCTACATTCTTTTCACACATCAGATGAGAGTGGAAGGAAAGTTATTATTTTAAAATGTTCCTTGCTTTAGCTGAAAATATTAAGTATGCTATGGAATCTTCCTTTGTATTCCTCATGCATATGTGTGTAATAGCCTTTAATTACATGACTGAAAGGTGTTTTTTTTCTACTGGGTTTCTGCTTGGTTCAGTATACTGTATTCAGCTGAATAAGCAGCTATTCAGTTTTGTTTTTCTCATGCTGTTCACTGTCTATTCCTATGCCTTATTTACTGCACACTATTCAATCCATTCCAAATACATAATCATTTTCCTCCTAGATTCTCTCTATTGTTCTTGAATATCTGGCTGTTCACAAACAATAATTAATTGATTAACACATCATATTCCTGAGGTGAGGGATGCTTTCACTCCCATTTTACAGATAAATAAAGAGGCACGGTGAAATCATTAATCCATTTGGATGGTCAATTTGACATGCAGAGCACATGACATGAATTTGAGGAACTGAGCAACAATATACTCAAGTATGTATCATTATTGAATTCAGATATAAAACCTTTTTTCTAGGTCCCTACTCTGATGATACACTTTTCTCCTAGTGTGGGGAAAAAACACCTGGCTGGAATCATCTATCTCTACTTGGAAGCCTGAGAGTTATTGTCAGGCCTGTGCCATTGAAGCTGAGAAATTGATAGTAGTGATAAGTCCTGGTCCCTTAGTGGGGAAGGGGGACAGATACTTGCTGATAGCGAAAGCTTAGTGAGACCTGGGCGCATTTTGTTCTGGTTCAGGTTGTAAGGGGGGCTGGGCTTTGGGTGGATTTAATCAATCTCCTTTTCAGTCTTGTGGGGGATTCTCAGTGGGAATTCACCTCACTAGATATGCCCGATGTCTGGATATTTCTGGATATTTCCCTCAGTTCTGCACTGCCTTCTTGTTTTGACTACTTGCACAGACATTTGTATCCTTTTTTTCTGCCTCTTCTTGTGGTCTTTCTCCTCAGACTTAACTGCCCCTGTAACCTAACCCCAAGAAGATATATAGCATGCATGGAAATTGTTTTGCTTTTTCCAGAGGGTTACAACTTGGCCACATGAGGGTTGGATTTGCAGAAGCATAAAAGATTCATATCCTCGGTATGAAATCATCTCCTGATGCCATCTGTCCAGTCTCTGCTTCAAAAGAGGAGAGTGAATAGAGAGCACTGGATTTTCTTGTGAAAGCATATTGATTTTTGAACAACTTTTGTTTTAGGAAACCATTTAAACTAGTCTTTCAGCAAAGAACAAACCTCCACTCGATCTCCAACTTTTACAGTCTCAATCTAAGATATAAATCATGGCAAATCATAAGGAAATAAGGAAGTTCTGAAAAGACACTGTAGGCACTGTTGTCTGCCTAGATTAAAATAAAACAGTTGCAGAAAAACCTCATCAATCATTTTTGATACCTAGTTCCCGAATCAGCCTTGAAGGCTGCCCATCCAAGATGCTCTTTGGCCGTGATACCTTCTCTGCTTTTCTTTTGCTGAAGGGGAAGCAGCTGAGGGTTTTTTCACTTGCTTCCACCTCTTTCCTGGCCTGGCTGCACCCCAGTATTCCCTGTCCTGAAGCCTTGGGAATCTCATGCCAGGCAGCTTGCAGCTCTGCTGGAGAAGTTCTGTTCCCAGAACTCAAAGGCTTTTTTTTCCTAGACCCTGCTCACCACATCAGCAGTGTTCAGGGGCTAGGGAGAATCAGGTCTGTTTCTAATAGGAAGTAATAACAGAATGCAATAGCCCACTTAGGGGTTAGGAGGTGCTTTTTAGTCATTTACAGATGGAATCAAAACTGAGCAGAAAACTGACTTATTTGTGGTGGTGCAAGGATTTTTCCTAGCTAGGAATAAAATCCCTGCCTTTTTTTTTCCTGTGCTCTAACCTCAGGAATTCTTATCCTAAACAGTTTGGGTACTCCTTGGTGAAGCAGGACTGCTGCACATGCATCTGACATTTCTGTTCTGTGATTTATGTGCAGTTCCAAATTACGCTCTTGTAGCTTTTAAATATATATCGTTATATTGTAGAAAGTGGCAAATTACTCCTATGCAGAATAAAAAAATGAAATAAAAAGAACCTCACCCTTGCTCCTTCTTGTTCTCTTAATGCTGTTTTCCTACAGGTTTTTATTTTCATTCCAAATCTCTGATGTGTATTTCCATTTATATCACATGCTTATGGGCTTTATTCTCCATCATTCCCTGACTGCAGCCACGTGACAACATAACGATAGTGAGAAAGCCTCAGGTTTTCTTACCAAACTGCTGCAAACCATTTAATAGATTGGAATAAGTGACTAACTTTCCACTTTCTTATGTAAGATGATGAACATAGATTATTTATAGAGGCTGCTCTCTCTAAATTTGTTTACTGTCACATGGAATATGCGTCTCTCTCACATGTCTGTGTGAGAACTCCTTGGAAAAAATCAACCTACCACCAGATGCTAAGAATTCACTGGTCTTGTAGGGTGTTTTATTTTAAAAGGATGAAAAGTGACATATTTATAATAAAACAAATTGGAATGAATAATTGTGTGTATATATATATTTTTATATATATGTACGTGTAAATTTATCATGCTCATGTGTTTAGATTAACTCATGGCAAAGGAAAATCATTAAATGCCTAATTAATGTAATGTAATTCAAAGCTTAATTTCAGTGTTTCCTAATAATTCTTTACATTTCCAGCCGAGGAAGTATTTAAAATAGGTATCCAGAATATCCTTCGAAAATGAGGAAGCAGCCATACGAGGTAAGATGTGGTTTGCCCTGTTTATCTGGTGTAGCTAACACTGATCTGGTGCTCACCTTGCTCCAGCAGTGCCATGGCCCTGTGCCTGCAGGGGTACATGGTCTTCGCTTGGACTTCTAGGCAGTGTAGCAACAAAAAGCAGTGCTATTTAAATAGATAAGAGCATTTAAATCATTTTCCAAAAAGGCGGCTATGATTTGATGGGAAGAATTCTTCCCTAGAAAATGTTCTTCCCTGGAGAATACCTATTGCTGTCCTGACTTTTATAGCATGTGCACGAGCACTCTTAGTGCATCCCTGCTGCCAGGGTGCAGCTGCTCCAGCTGCAAGGAGGCACCGTGAGCACTGCCTGTGCTGGGCAGGGAATGGGGAGTCACAGCTCCCACTTGTCCACAACCTATTGCAACGGAGTCCTGGAGGAGGCTCTTTCACCCTTAACTTCTTTTTCTGCTCTGGCTGATATCCCCGACTCTGAAATAAAATGGAAAAAGGAGCAAAGTGAATAGGAACCATGTAACCAAGAAAAAATGTCTGTTTCTGATTAATTCTGTGTTGTTACAATGCTCTAAGTCTAACGAGTAGTGTAGTTATATGCCATGTGATCTGAGCACCTCACTTGGCCATATCCCTTCTGGAGGGTCTCACAAGGTGGCCTAAGGCGGCCGTTCTGCAGTGTCCAGGCAGAGCTGAGCAACACCCAACTCTTCCCCTGTTGGGTGTCCCACTTGGTAAAGAATATACTGCTGAAAGCAGGAAATGAATTAAAAAGTAGTGTGGAATGAGTGTAATAAATTGGCTTGGGCTAAGAGAAACTATGAGCAAGAACAAGCAATGAGTTAGTGTTACAGAAAGTCTAAGTTAAACTCAACTGCAATGAGCTAATGAACTTCCCTGAAAATAAATGTCTCTCATTGCTTTTTCTCACCCAACAAAATAGCCTGAAAGGAACAAGACGATTGGGAAGGAGAACAGGTTTGGCACTTGGCTCTCCTGCTGAAAGGATGAAGATCCCAAGGGACCAAAATTCTCAGTATTTCCAGCTTACTCTGTAGGCTGGCCCGTTACAAAGTTTTCCTGAGCTCTGTGCTGAGCTGGAGCAAGCTCAGCCCACCCTTCTGAGCTGCGTTTCCCATTTATTTGACAAGAAGGCTAAGAGTGTTGATTTTACTAAATAGCATCCAAATAGGCTTTTATAGGAGAAAGAGAAAGACAAGACCATAATTTTCTCAGAGTTGTCCAGTGGATGTGTTGTAGGGCTTGCTCTGTTGTTCTCAGGTATTGTTCATGTGTGGAAATGAATGCTCTCTCACATGATCACATCAAAAACTATACATGACATTAAAAGATAAGCTATAATTGTGGGACAGCAGCTCTGAATGCTCTTTAAGAACTGACAATTCCTATCAGTGAAAAATTGTCCAAGACTTCATAGTGGAACATGTGAACCCTGAAGGAACCATTAGAGGCAGACTCATTAGCAAATGCTCATTTCTTTAAACTCTAGACTGAATATGTTGACAGTGAAACTTAATTGCCAAGAATGTATTTGGTTTAGAGTTACTGAACCAAATACCAGGAGACTTTTACAGGGAAATACATTGTCACACCATCTTTCTTATTTAAATGGGGCCATTAATCATCATGCTACAAATCCAAAGCTTAGCAAGAACTGTTCTGTTATTTTAACTGTATATATATAGCAAACTATAGCTATTTCATCATTCTTCTCTCTAATGTGCTGTTAATGTTTCCTTTCTATCTCCCACTGTTAGGTCTATCACCTAAGTGTACATTATCAATGTACAAGGCCAAATGGTGAGATTCAAGAGCTCTACTGATTTATAGGAACTATTTTCTTAAATAGCAGTAAAAATATGCCTGAAATAATATAACTAAAATGACATGCTCGCCCGTTTCTTTGACAGTGTGTGAGCAAGAATGCAGAGTATGTCTTCAGAAGGGAAGAAAGAATCAGGAAATGAATATAAAGACGTCAGCTCTGCAGAATGTGAAAGCAAATGCATGCTAGTTGCACCGATCACTCTGACATCTGTAGGATTACTTGAATACACTCAAATACCTTCTTGAATTGAAGCCTGAAATCTTAAGGGTAGATCTCATTAAGATCTGTGCAGCTGTGGAGAACTCAACGTGGTTGTGTGAAGGAACAAAGAAGCTCGAAGAACCATCTCTGATATTTTAGGAAGCAGCAGATAAAATTAAATACTCCCAGTTGAGATTTTCTTTTGTACTTGAGATTCTTGTTCACATGCAGGGCTGATAGAAAACTAATAACTACAGGCTAGAGCTTTAAAAAAGTTCTTCATTTTAAGCTATGCCTGTTTATAATACCAGAGCTAAGACAAGCTGTATCAATTGGAATAAGTACTAATAAAGTCTACACTACTAGTGAATATGTTTTTTTTTTTGTAGTTTTCTCTTGGCTGAGCACTGCAAATCCTGTGATAGGAGAGGTCCAAGCTTTAGGGTCACCACATTGCTAGGCACAAATAATCTACCACTTAGTACCCAGCAGTCATGGGATGATTTTTCAAAGGCACTGAACATAAAAGAGATAGGAAAGTTAGTGGTAGCTGGTGTCACGGATTCTCATCTTTGAAATTATTCCTTTATTTTTGGCAATGGCTAAATATTGTCTGAGAAGTTCAGTCTATTGTTTAACAAGTTAATATTTTCTCTTTGCCCATTAGCAAATATTTGACTCATGCCGCTCAAATCATTAAAAGCATGCTTCAAGCATGAACATGTGTGGAACTAATTCTTGACTAGTGTCCTCACCATGTGAAAGGTTTTAATGATTAGGAGGCAAAGCATGAGTCACTTCATAATGCAAGGTTAAATAAGGATGACCTTTGCTGAGCTTTGTGGTCTCTTGGAGAGAAGGAGGTCCCAACACAGGGTTTTCTCTGCTGCTCTGCAAGCTGACCTTAATTTTGACCCACAGCAGTACCCTCTGGTTAGGCAAGAGGGAATTTCAGCTTTATACTTAATTAATTTCTAGTCATCCTTTGACCGGGGTGCTGGCCTTACTACTTTTGTAGTAATTTGTGATATTGTCAGTTGCCTGACAAAATGAGGTTGATTTGAATTAAAAGGCTACCAAAAGCCACCAAACTCATGTCAATTATAAGCAATAAATCTAAGCATATTACAGAATTTGTGGTTTATCTTGTTGTAACTAGATTTTTTTGCTTTTTTAAAAGCAATCTTTCTAAAAGCATGCTTTCTGTTGCATATCATATGCTGCTTTTCCTGATTTTTAATTATAGTTATTTGATGTACTAGGTTCTGTATAGCATGCTGATTCTCCATTAAGAAGTGACTGTGGGCAGAGGCAGGGAGAGCTGCATTCGGTAGTCTCAGCTGTGATTCTGAGCAATATTGTTGTTCTGAAGGCAAAATAATTCTGTGATGAAAATTCTGCTTTCAACAGTGCTGTCCCTAGGTAGAATGTGCCTCATTTGCTCACAAAACGGCCGTGTCAGCACAATTCTCAGAAGATACCTTTTTTTTAATCCTTTCAAAGCTGGTAGAAGCTGAAGCATGACTGGTATATCATAAAATTGGAGCTGGTTGTAACCATCATCATTGACTTTTGCTGGGCTGTGTTTGCTTATATCAGCTTGTCCATTTAGTGTCCGTGGAGGGCGATGCTAGGGCTGCCATGGTTGGGGTAGGCCTCGTTCCTCAGAGAGCTCTTGGGGAGTGGGGTAAAGGGGACCTGGGTCATTGGAAACCCAAGGTAGGAGAATGGGAACAGTTTCTAACAGACTTTGTGGACCAGGTCGGAGAGAAGAGCAATATTAAGAGACAGAAGATGGTAAAGAAAGCGCAGGGCTCCCTCAAGAGCAGAGTGGGCCGCCAAGCCTGGTAGAGGCGCTCGGGGTGACCAGGCTTGTGGGAGGCTGGAGGCCACCAGCTTTGATGAAGGCTGCATGAGAGATTGATGCAAGGGTAAAGTTACCCAAAACTGCATGGTGTTCAACAGCCAGAAACAAATGGTATTCTTTTCCTCTTTCTGGGAGAAAGAAATTAAATGAAAATAAATGCAGCAACTTCCTGATGCAAGCAAAAGTCTAGCTCAGTATGAGATCTAAACATGAAATCTAAAGATTCATCTGGCTCAAGTAAAAAGGTATTCAAACACTGGGTCCTTAACCAGATACAAACACATCAAATATTATGAAGAAGAATTTTTATTTTAATGTGCACCTATATTATCTTTTTTGTAGAAATTTAGAAGGTAATGTAGGTGATGGATTGCTTCAAAATATATTTTTTTGTTTTCAGACAAGTTTGGAATTTATTCAATTTTGGAAAATCTTTAAATTGTGTTTCCATTCATAAAGCAGAAAAAAATCACCCCCAAATTATACACATTCTTGCTATAACCCTTCTATAACTGTGTCATTCATTGGAAAATGTCAGGGTTTGGTGGGCTCTCAACAAGACTGTATTTTCTAGCAGTCTGCGTATCAGGGAAAATAACCTGAAAGGCATTACAGTATTTGCAGAGAGTTTGTCTTATTATAAGGTCTAAATTGTGTGAATTGTTTTAGAGGGGAAAAAAGAGACAGTTCAGTGCTCATATTTCACTTCAGCCAAATGGCAAGAATAACAGTATTTTGATATGTCACTCTGCTCTGTGGTCACAGACAACACTAGTGTTTGCAAGCAAGAAGCTGAATGTCAGCTCTCTGCCTTTTCATTCAGATAGGCAGGCAGAGGTCCTGCTGAGGGCTCTTTGAGAATGTGACCTACATGTCTAGGATGATAGGGATAATGCATTTTTAAAGACAGAAAGGCAAAGGAGAAATGGGGATTCAAACTAATCTATTGCAGTTAAAATATAATGGCAGCAGGGAAAAGGAGCCTGGTTTCATGAGTTTCTTTGCTGGAAATCCATTTCCTGCCTGTAAATACATAGGTAGAAATACAATGTAAATACATGGGGAATTGGTAAAAAAGCAACGTATCCCAGAGTGCTCAAAACCAAATCCAAGCCAAAACACACAGCAAAATAAGGAAACTCTTCTTTCTTCAGTTCAGAGGTGTTTTTGTTAGTGTGTTTTTGTTTTTCAGAGGTAAATACTGGAAACTGTTGTATTTCATTCTTTCCTACTTCAAAAGAAAAGGTCATTTTTTCATTTGAAAAAAAAACCTGTAAAATTTAAATTGGAACTTTTTTCCTCTACTGCTGTGTTACATTTAAGACAATGAGTTATATTACTTTGGCTTGATATTTGTCTATCTATCTGAATATGCAGAGCACTGGGGACATATGTAAATATTTGAAGGGAAGAAGCTTTACTCATTGTTTTTGATTTCTTTGGGAGCAACAAGGTATTAGAGCATAAGTCTTTAAGGCCATTGCTTATTCTTATGGGAAAATTAATACACAATGGCAAACAAAAGAAAACTTCCCCTCCCAGTCTCTCAGGTTTGCTATTATCTTGTTTATCCACCTGTTCTTTCCCCAAAACTCAGTTCCCCAAAGTTTAGTGCAGTTTTTCCTAGCCCTATTTATCACTAGCAGGTTTTCTGGGATGCTGATCTTCTAGTTCTGACCTACTCAAGCCCAGCACGTTTTCTGCCTTTCTTTCTTCTTTTTTTTTCCTTTTATCTCTTTCATTATTTTGTACTGTAATTATTTCTGCCTCTAGCACATATTTAACCATCTCATTAAATACCTATTAAAAGTATTTAATGCTTTAATTTAAGGCTCTAAACAACTAACATTGTGTGATGCATTTTATCTGATGATGAGCATGTTGGCCTTAGAAGCTGTGGTAATCAAATGCTCTTGGATTATTTCACATATAAGTTGTATCTAGCCTGTGTGTGCTCTGCCTTTAGAAATTGCTATGGACTGTGATGCTCTGGGCAGTTCTGGGTATGTGGCAGACCTGCAAAAGTCTCAAGCTGACTGAAAAGTTACAGAAAACTTCTGATTCTTTAAAATAAAACTTTCCACAATTTGCTTGAATTATGGTGTTTTTCTTTTAATGCCACAGGACAAATAGTCTAGTACAACTTTTACTCTGACAGACTAGTTTGAACTGCTGGAATAGTAATTATTCTTAGCAGAGCTAACAGCGAACACAGATAGATGAGTTTTATTTTCCCTTTCCCTAGTGAGGGACGTACCCTGGTTGAGAATATCTCCCGTAGCACGACTGACGTGATATCTCATTAAATAAGGGACTTTTTAGACCTCAGTGCCTGGGGAACACCTGCTAGCGGAGCTCTGGGAGACTTTCCAGGGATCTGACCAGCCATATCTCTTAGCGAGGGAGATGGTAGAGGTCTCTAGATGGGATAAGTTGCAGGAAAAGTCTCCAGGTTTCCTCCTGGTATCAGGACTTCCAGGCTGCCCTGGGGATTTCCCTACCGTGCTAGTAGCTATTCCAGCAGAATCTCTTAAACAAAAGAAATGCTTGTTCAAACAGAACCCCTAGTCATCTCTAGCAGGAAAGCTCTGAATGCTGCTACAATACAGTAGTCCATTTTTTGTAGCATCTTGCATGACTTTCTGCGTAAGTGAGCATGTGAGTTTTTTACTGGTTAAAAGTGGAAACTAAGCATGTCATTCCCACACCCTACCCAAAATAATGCTCTTGTCTGCATCGGTGTGAGAGGAAGGGATAGGAAGGTGGTGCAGATGGAGAGTGAAGACAGCTGGTGATCGGGCCAGGGTGTAGAAGAGGAAGCTGAGGAGCATCTGGGATATGTCAGGGCCAGGTAGTGCCTGACAGGCACCTGAGCACTTGCTT
>JAUBOD010000314.1:4553710-4566066 GCA_032353885.1 Nothura maculosa | reverse complement strand
GTAGAGTGTCCATGTCTGTCCTGATAACACCTCTGTTTTTACTTCCTCTCCTGTGTGATAATGAGAAGTTTTGTGATGTAAAATGTCACTGTGCTCTTAAGAGTGGTTCATGAAATGTTGCATTTTGGTGTAGGTACCTGGAACTGGAAAGCAGTGGCCATCGAAATGAAATCAGGTTGCATTATCGTTCAGGCAGCCATCGCTCCCACACGGAAGTGTTCCCCTATATTTTGGCAGATGATAAGTGGCACAGGCTTTCCCTAGCAATCAGTGCCTCTCACTTGATTTTACATGTGGACTGCAATAAGTAAGTAAATGGTGTTGATTCATACTAAGTCACATTTGGGACATTGTAGCTCTGAGTAAATGAAATATCAAGTTGATATTTTTTATTTTATTTTTTTTTTGTTTCCCCTTGCCCTTCAACAGGATTTATGAAAGAGTTGTGGAGAAGCCCTTCATGGACTTACCTGCAGGTACAACCTTTTGGTTGGGACAGAGGAATAATGCACATGGCTATTTTAAGGTATGCATTCCCTGAAAGGAAAAGAGTGAATTTGGATAAAATGACTGTACCTTACTTTTCCCTGAGGCAAATACTCTGTGATGTGAAGGACTTGTCAGCAAAGGCTTGCTTGGGTTCAGCGGGGTTAAGTTTAGTCTTACTGACTAAGCCAGGTAGATGGGATACAAGATGATGCTTGCCATGTTACTTCTGCAGCTGAGGGGATTGTCTGTTGGAGGAATTCATCAGAAATAAAGCTGGATTGATCAGAAGAAACTTTCAATTTGTTAGAGTAGGTTGAAAACAACTTACTGATAATCATATTGCACTCTTTAATACCTGGTATGTTGTATAGTGTATCAGAGCCACTCGTTCAGTTGGGTTTCCATCAAACTGGATTCCCTAAACAGATAAAAGTAGCCAGACATTTAAGGCTCAGTGTTGCCAAGAGCCATTGCCAACAGCAATTTAAACATGGGAAAAGTTGATAAAGTATCGTAGGAATACGATAAAGTGATAAAGTATCGTAGGAAATTGACAGTCAGGTTATTGTCTGTTTCACAGTTAGATGCATTCCCCCACTCTAAATATTATTTCATCGGTTTCAGTTTCATTATTATCATCTTTCTTTCTGTCTTTCTGTCTTTCTTTTTTTAACATACCAGTGTGATATCATAACATCTTATGGGGTTCGAAATTAATGACTAGCATCAATGAAGAGAATGCTGCTTTTCTCAGAGGGAAAAAAGAAACTGAACAGGTTATTTTCTTACTGTGTTGGCTCTGATGTGGGTATACATAGCAAGATCCTTGGGCACAGCAAGATTGCAGTGAGTTCTGTTTGGACTGGAGTGTAAGTTTCATGACTCCTGAGTGTGTTAGGTAGCATCTGCTGGTCACAGCCACTGTCTGTGGTTTGGCTTTGGATGTCTCTGGAGCTGCTCTAACAAACGGTGACATCCCCTGGGTACCTTGCAGTGCAGCCCTCCCATTTACCTCCCCCTGGCATCTTTTCACTGAAGCTGCAAAGTTGGTGTCTGTCACAGAGCCAATCATGCTGTTAAATATGGGCTGCTAAAACCTTTCTGGGATAAAACACGGTGAGTCCTGCTGCAAATTCTGTGCTTCTGTGCTAAAAGCAGTTTTTAGGTTTTGAAATACGGTACTCTGTACTCACATGGCAGTTTATATTCCTGATAGGCAGAAGGTCTGGAGATCTAGAGAAGCACTTGGAATTGAAAGCTGAAGCCTGAGTTTGCTCTGATTTTTCGCTTTAGTGTGTGTTTCCTTTTCTTGTGAAAGGCTGAGAGGATGCATGGCAAATGAGTTGCAAAAGCACATGGCTGGCTTAAATAAACAATGGAATGTGAGAACAAAATCAGCAAATATTAGTACTTATGGATAAATTGATTTCAGACACACTTCCTCTACCCTGTGTTTATAATTAATCTGTTTTTTAATATCACTTTTATTTGTCTTCCCAATTCATGGCTTGATTAAATTCTTCAATTGGTCACAGATAATTTGGTGTAGAAAAATAACTATTCCACTGTGGATGGTATTTGTTTGTTTCTTTGTTTCTTGGGAAAGATAAAATGAAAGATAAAAACAGAGCTGTGCCTCAAATGCAAATACAAGTCAACTTAACAGAACTACAAGAGGGAATGGATAGTTGTTAAAATAACACTAAAAATACAAATATTCTAATTGATTTCTTCAGTGTAATACATTAAAAACGGTCTGGCTACATCTGCAAATGTTGCCCATAAAAAGGCTACCAGGGAGCCTGGGTAGCCTAAATGTCACAGCTCCATGTGGACCACATTTTATGGACACTGTTGTCCATAGATAGAATGGCCACAAGGCTGCTCTCAATCTGCCTTCTTGTTTTGGAGCGTCCGTATTTCAGACCCACAGTGTGGGACAGCTACTCGTCTGGTTTCAGAGGTCCAGGTTCTCGGCACCTCCTGAAAATCACGCTGCTTTGAGTGCGTCTCAAATGGTTGTCTGCATAGGAAGGAACTCAAAATCATTAGTCACTCTGGAAAACATTTTATTTGGCTTTCTCATTTTGGACCTAATCTTTCTCCACTAAAACAGTGTCCCAAGATTATGGACTTGTTCACCATGGGATATATTCCTATCTCTGTCATTTTTAGGTGCTTAAATCTGAGAGAGCACTTCTGGCTGCCTCCTTTATTGCCCTGTGTGATGTCTGTAGGTACCTGACAGCCAGGGGTGCTTTGGCATAGGAGCCTGTGCCCAGCCTGTGCCACAAATTCCTGATTTGGGAGCCCAGGCAGCACGTGTGCCAAATGAAGGTCCCTACATAGGAGAGGAGCTTTACAATTAGTCAATAGATAAGTGACTTAAATGCTTGCCTGTGTAATTAGCAAAAGATGTGTGTTATGCTCTTCAGGAAGGAACTTAGGGAACTTTCAGCAGAGTTCCATCAACATAATAGTTGATGTGAGTGATGTGAGTGATGTGAACTTCAGCACACAGGAGGGCAGGGAAGTGGGGTGAACACCAGGAGCTAATAATGAGAGTGCTCTTCAAAAAGCTCTTTGCTCCTGGATTCCAGCCCACTTGCTCCGGAAGGGCCACAGGGATGTCCTCCCTTAGCCCTGTCTGTGTTACGGCTAGCTAATAACAGCAGCTCCTTGCATGGCATGAAGTGCCCAGATCCGTTGCTTTGTTATCAATGGAAAGGGTAGGCTTGTCAGCTCTCCGTGTCCCTCCAGGGACAGCTCCTCTTCTCCATAGGCCACTTAGGCTTCCCGAATCAGGCACTTGAGGTCAAAAATTTGTCTCTTTGTCTTTGTAATGGCAATACTGAATCCTTTAATGGGTGAAATGACCTTTTCCATTTAGTCTATATTGTTCCTAGTGTGTTGAAACATTCCCTTCATAAGCATGCTAATCAGTTTGCTTTCTCCTCTGAGAGTCAGTGGGAGATACTGGGCAGGAGTCATGGATGAAAGGGACATCTGGAACATGTGTGATGGGGCGGCTCATTTCTATATGGCTGTTTGGCCTTTATTTTAAGAGAGTAGCAAAGTGCCTGCTAATTATGTCTAAGGAGGCAGATGAATTCAGCCTGTAAGCAGGTGAGCTGTTCTTCTGGTGAAATGGGCCATTTCCAGATGGCATGTTTACGTTTCCTGCTGAACTTCCTATGCTCTTAAAGTCTTGCCAACCTGCAGCTCTGCAGCTGTGTAACGGACCTGTAGCCTGTAGCTTCCTGGTGTTCTGCTTGCTTTATGAAGGGAACCACACCAAGGTCATAAAGTGTTAGTGTGGATGCTTTTCCCAAGTCAAATTTCTTTAATCTTCGCTCTGTTTGACAGTTGTAGTTTAGTGAAAAATTAGCATGTTATCTAAGTGTTTCAAAGTCACTGGAACTGTTTTTTAAATTACTTTTAAAGGTCATTTTCAAGCTTTCCTGCAGTGGCCAGCTAAAAATAATAATGAATTCAAAACAACTAACTCTTGCCACATAATTATATCTTGACATTTAATCTTATGTCTTTTAAAAATGATCCTCTGTGTCTGTGCATGTATATCCATCTGTTTCACTTTCTCTTTATTCTTCTTTCACTGCTCTGGGCCCAGATAAGAAGCTGTATATTCATAAATATTATTTTTGTCAGGCAGGTTTTCTGTGTGGGCTTTAGTATTTTGCATGGTGAATGGAAAATATGATTTTGACAGATAAAAAAATGCATCTTTTTTTTTCCCTTCTCTACTTACAGGGTATAATGCAAGATGTGCAATTACTTGTCATGCCTCAAGGATTTATTTCTCAATGCCCAGATCTTAATCGCAGTAAGTCTATTAATTCTTGCACTGTAGAATGAAAGGCCTCTTGCCTAATTTCTGTCCTGCAAGCTTTCTTAAAACCTTGACCTTCAGTGTATTGATTGTAAACATCACCATGATTGAACTTATTGTGTATATATACCTTGATGAATATGTATTTGTAATTCTAGCATGTCCAACTTGTAATGACTTCCATGGACTTGTGCAGAAAATTATGGAGCTGCAAGACATTTTAGCCAAAACATCAGCTAAGGTAAGGTTCACTAGGAGGCATGGCACAGGAAAACTGAGGACTCTAAGGCTTAATTGCCTGAATCTTAATTTTGCATGATTTGTGTGTTTGTGTGGATGTGCATGTGGGTGTTTGTGCAAAATGCTGTCAGTTCAATTCAAGTGGATTGAAGCAGGTTGCTATGCTCACACTTTTGACACTGCTTTTTCAGCAAGATTTATTGGTCCAAGATCTTTCCAAACCTGTGCTGCCAGGGGACCTTTCAAACAAATTATATGCAAGACAGGCAACAGAGGATGATTTCTTCTTTTGGAAGATCATGCTGAAAACATTTATGGCTGTCAGGAAGCATACACAATTTAAAGCATTTCTCACTGTCTATTCTAAAGATGTCTTCAGGAATGAAATTATCTGGTTAACTTCCAGATAATTAACCAGATTTGCTCTGATTAAATTACAAAAAAAAAAGTCTTGACTCAATTGGAGGAACAATTGCTAGCCTGCTCGTTTTAGCTTTACCTCCAGTTTTGACTCACTACTTGGATTTACTTTTGCTTAAAACTTGTTCCTTATGGTCAGTTCACATAAACAAAGATGATCAAGTAGGAGTCGTATCAGCTGAATCTTAATCTTTATGCCATGATGTTCCTGTTATTATTAGTGAAAGAAGGAATGCATTCAATCTGTTTTTTTTTCCTGAATGATCACATAATCATTTCATATTTGACAACAACCATCTTACTGTCTTTGCAAATCATACATGCATTTTCTTGTTTACACACTTGATGAGGAGACAGTTCCAACTAAACCCCTCTTTTTGTGAACCATGTATACAGCTGTCCCAAGCTGAGCAGAGGATGAATAAGCTGGATCAGTGCTACTGCGAAAGGACCTGCACGATGAAAGGCCTGACCTACAGAGAATTTGAATCATGGACAGATGGTTGTAAGAACTGCACTTGCATGGTATGGCTGCAATTGGAGTTGGAGACTCAGCAACCCTAGCGTACACTTTAATTAGAACTTTACTAGTCCAAATAATGAGAAGAGTTCCAGTGTGTGCACTAAGTAGAAACAACAAAGTGCTAGGAAAACGTATCCTAAATCCAGAATACTGTTAACTGATATATTTTCCTATCATTTCAGCAGTGCCAGCATATGTAGCTCTCCCAGGTTTTATGGCTGTGTAGGCAGATGCTATGCAATATATTTTTCTGTCATGTTATTCCCATGCATTGAATTGCAAACAGTTTCTCTGGATAATTAATTCCCCGGTTCTTTTATCACTACAAACACATCTTTGTTCTTAGCAAATGATTTAACAGATCCCTTGTGCTTTGATTTCCATTTAGTATCCTTTGGTTACATCTCAATAAGTAATAAAGAGTAAAATGTCAGGGTTCTATGAAAGTTCTAATGTATCGCACACACAAAAAAAGGGAAAAAAAAAGGAAAAAAAAGTGAAGCATATGGAGGCCTTCCTAAGGTATCAGAACTCCAGAAGTGGTTGCAAACTGTCCTTTCAAATACTGCTCCATGATATCTTAGTTAATGTCCATCCATTTAAATCTCATTAATTCCACTTAGACTCATTAAGGGGCTAATCCAAAACGCATCAGAAATTGGTGGAAAGGCTTCTATTCCCTGTACTGCACTTAGTTTACTGAGCTTGTCTGTGTGTTACTAATTCTCCTTATACATAATTTGATCTTGGTCTGTTTCTAGAGGGATATTAACTTTGTTTTTAATGCTTATAGTTGCATAGAAAATTTCTTTCTCCATAGTGTGAGACCTTGCTGAATGTTACCTAACAAATGCATTCAGAGCATTTTAAATGCATTATATATCGTCTCAAACTTTTCTTGCAGCTATGATGCCATTATGTTTTGAAAATATACTCTGTGTAAAAATTGGAAGGCAGTATTGCTTTATGAAGCTTTTATATTTCATACTATTTATCATTTTGCTGCTGACTAGCAGGAAATTTTTTATCTGCAAAAATATTTGCCTCTTAAACAAAAACATCAAACACTTAAATCACTGTCTTCTCAAGCGCATCATGCACATCTAAAACATTGTGCATGGTGTTTTAAAGGTGTAGTTTCTATTCATGACACTATTAAAAGAACCATGTTAAGATATTTTGGGGGGATATTGTCAGAGTTTATGGTGCTTAAAAATAGCTTGCATACTCACAGCTTTGAGGAAAATCTCCTTTCCTGCTAAATGCAACTGTCAATTAAGAGTCTTTCTTTTTTCTTCTAGAATGGCACTGTGCAGTGTGAACCTTTGGTTTGCCCCATCTCTGATTGTCCACTCAATTCTGCCCTGGCTTATGTGGATGGCAAGTGCTGCAAGGAATGTCAATGTAAGTTTTACTGTGGTTTTCCCTTCTGATGAATGTCCTGAGATCTGTGAAAAATGAACTAAAAGCACTAAAAAATGAACCTTTTAATAAAAATATCCCTGAGAGAACTGATCAGGGAATGGCATATTTGGGCTGGGAAAATCTGTTAGATATTTTCCTAAATTGATAATCAAAATACTTTCATTTTTCAGTGGAGGCTATTCTGCTTTAGGTCAGTGATTCTGTAAGCAGATTTCTTATGAAAGATTTTAGCAAAAATGTTAAAAAAGAAAGAAAAAAAAATAAAAAAGGAAGTCTGCAGGCCTGTTCTTATTTATCTTCTAGTGAAATCTGACCTGACAAGTAGAGACTTGAGAGTAAATATGTGTATTTTGACGAGTGTTTCCAGCACGTCGAGAAGAATGCACTTCCCCTTGTACTTTACAGCACCAGAAATAGATTCAAATTTGATTCTGCTTCTGTTATTGAGGAAAGAACAAACTTGTACTAGACCCAAGAGGCCAGTGAAAAACAGTCACCTAGAAATGTTCTTTCACTAAAGGTCAGAGAGAATTATACAGAGAAGTGAACAAGAGTAATTTCAAGCTGCCATTTAAAATAGGAGATTACCTTCCTGATTTCATAGGATTTTGTATTTGTTGCAAGAGGGTCAGAGAAGATGAAGTTAACCGGTATCTATTTAAATGGATCATAAATAGTATTGCAGGTTGGTTATGGATGTGTCACATATGATGGATATTTATTTTAAGATAAGGTGTAAATCATTCTTGAAATTCAGTTTGAAATGTGTACACTTAATTGTGTAATAGTTGAGGCTCTTCTGTGGCTTCACCACTGCCATGTAAAACCTCTTAGGAAGTAAAGAGCAATACCTAACTGCTTTGAATGACATGTGAGACAAGATTCGGGAGGACAGTTTGCATTCCATCAGTCTTGTTTCCACAAGAGTTTATTAGTATTCACTTGTGTTAGAAGTTATTCCATTTTAGGAAGCCTTATTACTTTGCTGTAGATTAGTTTAAGGAAACTAGAATCTGAATGCCCCAGCTGCCCAGACCTTGCATGTGTGCTGTATGGCTCGGGGAACTGGTGCCTCGGGGCTGCGCAGAGGGCAGGTCTCTGAGTCTTCGATGGCTGCAGTGCAGTTTGAGGGCTTGATCCTATGGGTTGTGCTTTGTAATCTACTGTATGAGAATTGAGTTGGGGAGACCAGATATTACTGTACAAGTGCTCACATTGTAAAAGACTCCACATGGAGTTATTTTTATGGGGAATCTTGACAAAGGTCAAGAAACAAATGGGCATATGGACACTGGCCTCATTGCACAGTGCCAGTATTTCACTTCTTGCATCTGTAACACAGCTGTGCTGCATTGCAATGTGGGGATTACTCTGAAAACCCCTCTCTGAGGTTCTTAATGCTAGACAAAGCTTTGTAACTTCCAGTGCTGTTAATCTATGGCCAGGACACAGTTCAATTTATAACTACTTTGCGTGCATGACACTTTCTGACAAACTACCAGAAAATTAAATAGACATAAACTTATTTTCAAAAACTATCTCTAATTTAATCTATTTAATTTTATCTGAAATATGTAGGGAAATATGCAGGTTTGGTATGTGGCTTTGCTTTTTCCTTCTTTTGTTATGTTTCAAGAGACCGACTCTTTGTAAGGAAAAGACAGACAAGATAATCACTTTTCAGTGGAAGAGTGTGAAGAGCAAAGTTGGAGGCACTGCAAACTGTGGGACCCTCATTTATTCTCCAGGTCCTTTTGGTGGAAAGCTGAGTTGTCACAAGTTCATATATATGTCAGCTGCATCCTGCCCTCTTGGCACCCTGAGTTCATGTCCCGAGCTGATTGCAGGCTGTGACCGCAGTTCTTGCTCAAGGGGTCAGATCTGAGTTCCTTCATTTGAGCAGTTTCTCAAAATAACTTTTTTTTTTTCTAAATTCTCATTTCTTAGAATAGTGTCAGGGGACATTGCATCTGACTGGGTCATGCAGACCAGGCACAAATGGGACATAATTGGGAAAGAAGCTAATAGGGGAGTTGTTGCCTAAGCAGCCACTCTCCTTAGCATTACATAATCATAAATGGTGAGGAAAAAATAATACGTCCAATATGCTGTGCTTGTTTAGTGCTTGTTGCAGGAGAGAACGTGCATGGTTCTCTCTGCCTCCTTCCTGTCACTTGGGGTTCCTCATAGCAGATGGGCTGTTTCTGCCAAACTACCATGTGAGGAGAGCTACCAGGGCCCTGGGAGCCGTGGCAGGGCCTGATTTATTGACAGGCAGTGCCAAAGGGTAGAAATGAACTGTGTGGAAGACACTGGGTGACCAGCGAGCAGGATTCAAAGGTGGATGTGTTGAATGTGGGTTGGGGCTTTTGGGTGTGGGGTGGATTTGTTCTTAAACTCAAGGATAGATTCATTTTGCACAGCTTCAGCACAACTTCAGCACAACCAATCCTTTTCCCTAAATGTTTACTTAATGGAAAAACATTTAGTAGGGAATCTTGTAGAAAAAAAAATGGGTACTGCATTGATTTTAATCCTTTGTGTGAGCTGAAAGAGAACAAAGTCAACACCAAACACTCGCCTTCTCCCCAAGCCCTCGTGAAAGAAGTACAGTCTTCTGAGACACATAAATAGTCCTATATATTGAATGTATGTTTCAGCTACAGGCAAGCAGTTCAGCAAGGCTCAGGTGAGCTACCAAGGCGTGCCAAGATCGATGGGAGCCTCCGGCAGAGATTTGTCAGGAGCCAGAAAGCAGAGACTTTTCTTTCCCATTCTCAGTGCCATTTTAAGCCTACCTGTGAAGGTGTGTGCAAGAGATCATTAACTTTTTCCCTGTGCAAAGGCAAATAAATTGTGTGGTGCTAGGCCCTGATACAAAACAGAGAGAGATTAAGCTCTGTATTGATCCTATAAAATATGACTTTCCACCATGGGCTTGGCTTAAAAAGTACAAAGACAAGTTCGTTTATTTTAAGTGAGTCATGAAAGGACTGCCAATGTCTTAGGAGCTCAGGCAATTGGTACTTGGTCAGCAAATCTTTTTATGGTATCTTATGAGTTAGGATATTAACACTATGGCATCACTTAAGTAGCAGTGTGATGTATGTATTTCTTAAATGAGTCAGTGTATTTTTAACAACCTAGCTGATTTTTATTTTTAGTGCCAGCAGTGGTCATTGTACCCATGTATCAGGGTCTGACACAGTGATAATTCCTCACCCCAACACAGACTTCCAAGAAGAAATTGTTCTCTTCCGTCCTTGTCCTTCTCCTGATGACACTGCAGTTACTTACAGACCCAATTTTGTTATATTGGGTCTTACAGCTCCAGACTCTTTATGTGTCCCGACCAGTTTCAGTGGAGTTTAAAGTCTGGGCCATCATGTCCAAATACACAGGGTGATTTCTTTTTTTATATGTCTGGTTCTTTTTTTCTCCTGAATTAAATGGACATTTGGTGGGTTTCTGCAATCTCACTGCAATCTCAGCTGCGCTCTGACACAAGTATCTTCAGCAACTGTAAAAACCACAGGACTTTGTTGGATCAACTCCCACTTGCATTGCTAACAAGTAAGACATGGGTGCAGGGAGGAGAGGTGTGTGCCCGTGAAGGGGGTGCGTTTCAGAAAGGTGTTTTAGCAAAACGATTAAAAAAATACAAATGGACATGGTACCTCTCAGTGGGTGGAGGATGGATTTCTGATTTGGTGATCTGTCTTGCAGGAAGACTTAATCTTACATGTAAATTGAGAGGATTTCTCCTTTCTTCTTCATAATGCCCAGTTTTTCCTGGAGTTACTGACACTTCTAAACTCCCAACTCTTTTAGCCTACTGACATGGAGAGAAGAACTGTAAAAGTCTGTCTGCTTCTCATTTTCATACCAGTTGCACATCAGCAATAACACAAAATACTATCTAGCAAGGTAAAGAATGTATATGAAACTTTCTAGCAAACCCATTAATGGTTGTCCAGGTAGATTTGCAACGTCTGTTGCATTTAATGTGGCACAAGAGAAGAGGCTGCAGTTCAGAGAGAGGTGTTTGAATGAGAGGGTAAGTTTGTACTTGAGCGCTGAATTAAGCTCACACACCAAAAGCATCAATACTAAACTCAATGGCTAACAAGGTCTGTTGGAGCAAGGGTGCCATTAGCTGTATTTATATGTGACAGTGGAGCTTGCCTCTCTTTGATAATGGAGGAAGCAATAGAAATGTGAAGAGAACTCCTAAAAATGATCATGAGGAGAGGCACAGATCATGTTATCATTTCTTGTGCATTTTTGTGCCCTGCAATTTAGTAGAAGATTAATGTGGGACCTGAAATAGTCAGTCTGTGCTGATTTGATGGAATATGAAAGTGATTGCAGAGTGCTGGTCGCTGGGCCTTCCCAGAGACACCTGCCATGAAAGCCTGCACTGACTGCACTGGTTAGCACTTCTCGATGCCACTGGTCAATATGGTGAAATTTTTGTGTGATATCCAAGAAAAATCAATGGCTTTAGTTTGTGCTTCCTAAGAAGCACAAATCTCAGAATAACTCATAGCATTTGTTCTTACTTCTTTCTCTCTGTGTTGCGTTGTGCCAGATGGCAATATTCCTCAAAGAGGATATGAGCTACTAAGGGATACTGTTTACTACTAAACTGTCACTGCATTTATCTATTACCACTATAAATTCCTACATCTGGAGTCAAAGCTCCTGCCTCAACACATCAGCCTTCTTGACAACATGCACTGTAAGTTACTGGAACATCATAATCTTGTGGAAGAAACATGTTAAACACCACTAACTCTGAACATGCTCAGGATTAGATTAAAGAAGGGCCCAAACCTATTGAAATCAAGGCTTTACTGTTGCAGATTTTATACTAAACTGCTGGACTAGTGAATGAACCAAAGCTGTGAAGAAGCTGCATTGAGCCATATTTCTTCAGCAGTTAAGTAATATTCATTTATCAAAGGGTTTTTTTTTTGACATTTTAGAATATAGAGGGCAAGAAGCCTTCTGTCCACTTTTGATCATAAATATTAATATGTGGTTTCTTACCACATATTGATACAAGAGTAGTATAAATCCTTTTATCTTCAGATAAAAAACATTCTGGAAAAAATCAGATAAATTCACCTGCTTTCCTAATGCTGCTAAACAAGTCAGGAGTGTAGCTGGCGTTGGGTTGTTCCCAGCACTGCAGCAGTTTTTATTTTCTGCTTTCAATATACAGAATTTCTCAATGCTAGTTAGAATTTAGCAAAGCAGTGTCCCTTCAGATTCTGCTTTCTAGATTTCTTGTGCAGAAATGATTCACATCAACTTTATTCCATAGGCATTTGAGTCATGTTCAACAATAGTATTACTTTATAAGGACAGATGAGGAACAGTATACACAATCTTGTAATACAGAGA
>JAUBOD010000314.1:4530843-4553610 GCA_032353885.1 Nothura maculosa | reverse complement strand
TTTTTATTAATGTAGGAATAATACATATTTTTCTCAAGGCATTTATATGAACAAAAAACTCTTTGGATTCATGCAGGTTGACAGAATCAGTGGAGTAATTTTAGGCTTAGAAAGGAGTAGCAGGAAAGCGTAACCGAGGCATCTCTGCCCTCTGCAGCTGCAGCGCAGCCCATGTGATCTCAGGAGGCTTCACCCTGAAATGCCCCGTGAACGTCCCGGGTGCCCATCCGTGCCTGACCCGGAGCTGCCCAAGGAAGCTGGAAGCCTCCTTGGTTTCTCCACACAGGGCCCGTTCCCTGAGGAAAAATAAACTGTGGAAAGAGCCTTGCCCCCAGCTGCTCAGCTCTGCGGAGCTGTCCCCGCTCAAGCTGCAGAAGTGGTCACGCAGTTCTCATACCCCAGCAATATGTCCCTGCAGTGTGCAGGTGCCGCGCTTGCCACGCGGGGTGACGGGGCTGCAGCGCGGAGCTTGGAGCCGCCACCCACCTCCAGTTTTGGAAACTGAGCACGGGAACTGGGCACGGTGCCTCTATAGCACTGAGAGTCCTCACCAAGATGCACTTGCGTCTCCTGAGCGCCTCGTACGCCTGTTGTACGGTGTAAATGAAAATACACCTCACAGTGAGGGGCATCTCCAGAATATCTTGCTTCTGTTTGTCCTCTTTTCTTCCTTTGAGCTGCTTTTCATTTCTGAGCAAGTGCAGGAGAAGTGCGCGGCGCCTCAGCTGAGCTCTCCATGCGTCAGGGTGGGCAGCTGCCTCCACGGCCGCTGGCTTTTGAGCTCCTCTGGGCTTTAGGCATCGTGGAACTCAACTGGAAGACTGGAGATCTGCAGACAATGATGTGTTCAATATATTGGAGAATTCCAGTTACTGGTAAATAATTCAGCTTTAGTGTTAGTGTGTGCCTGAGGAATGAATTACAAAATGTTTAAAAATATCTTATTCATTATAATACATTAGAGTGTGTAGTGCAGAAAGTTAAAAATATGAAATGGAAACGTAATATTGTTAATTTTATATTTTATCTGTAGAACATTAAAAATATTTTACATTGAAATCTCACTGTAGGGCCAGCCTCTTCCTTCCTCCTACCTCATCCTAATTTATCTAGGCAGTCTGAGGACAGAACTTATTTTTCCTTTAAATCTTATTCTTACCAGGGAGCTCACAAAATGTTAAACTGCGGTAGCAGCATAGTATTTTATTTCTAGTGCAATTAAATCTTAGCGTATGCTAGATATGAATATTTTGGCTTTTGGACAACTGGGAATGGATAGATTGGCAGCATTCTGGTTTTAGTGTGTCACTGCCTCAGCTGTAGCAATGCTCATTTAATCAGCATTAACCGAGTGCAGTGTTATGAAACAATACGAAAATTCTGGTTCCATTTCTAATCGCAGAACTCGTGTAGGATATTGGGGTTTCCATGTGCTGATTCCATAACTGCTGAGAAAACATCTTGAGCTGATGTCACCCTGCACCTGTCCCCAGCATGGAGCACATGGAGCAGTCGGAGCTTGTGAGGGATGTTGGGTGGATTTTGCAAAGTTCCCCACTACCAGAAGCAGGGATTCTTAATGGGCATGTTCCTGACGGGCAGAACTTGGCTGTGGGTGAAAACACAACTGCAACCTCGGGAGAATTTAGGGAGTCATTTAGGGAGGTGACTAATTTAGGGAGTTGACCAACCTAAGGGTTTTTATATGGTGTAGCTGACTATTAATTTCTTTATACTTGTTGAAATTATATTATAACATCTATTTTTAAATGAACATCCTGTGCTTGAAAAAGTTTTACTTTAACGGTACCAATTTTCCCTGGTTTCCCAGGTTTCATTTTATTCTTGTTAAATTGGTAACCTTTACTTCAAAATCCTCTAAGCTTATTTCTCATTTGCCTGATAGGTGAAATCTTGAAAATACTAGCTTGGCTGGTTTGCACTGCCATGAACTGTTATGGTGAACGAAGAACATTTTAACCTTGCTCGGTTCTGATATATTCCTGATTGATAGAACAGTTAGAATGGTGTTGCAGTGACTTCACTGTTTGTAATAAATTGGGGCAGAAAACACCTGATTGCAATTACCAGATTTTTTTTTTCCTGTTTTGAAAACAAAGCAAGAAAATGTTAATAACTTATCTGGAAAATAGGCAGAAACCTGTTATTTCTAGTAAGTGATTACTTCAAATGCTTTGGAGGCAAGGAAAGCTCAACTGGTGTGATTCTCCCTATATCATTGGAGAGATAATGCCACTTTGGGAAGAGCTATAAATTCAGGTGCTGTTTGCTTAAGCTGTCTCTTTGATGAATGTGAATATAACCTAAAATGCAGCATCCTCTCTAGGCTGCTTTTACAGGATTGTCAAGCGGGAGGTTTTTGTACATACTTTCATTGGGGATACTTTTATGTCCCAGAAGTTTAGCAGATCTATGAGGCACCTAAATGAGAAATAAAATTGGAATATAAAATAAACAATAGCAATCTTGCAAGTGGATGCTGTGAAATCTGAAGAAATTTTTAGTAGGAGCAGAAAGACTTAAGAATGCCTGAATTTTGTCCATGTCTTTTTGTGGCTCTGTATATATGCAGCTCCTAGCATAGCAGTAATGTGGGAATAAATACATGTATTTTAAATATAGAAACTCAAAATAAGTATAGAATAAAGGGATCACAACCTCATTTCTTGGCCTTGCATAGATTAAAACATGCTGGCACCTCGTCCGTTCTGTGCGTCTGCAACCCCAGATTTATCCTGTTTCCAGTGCAACACCTGGAGCTCTGTGAAAGCCTGAGTCGTAGCTCCTTGAGAGCAAACAGATTAGATTCTCACCTTGGCTTCTCTTGTATTTAAAAATCTAGGCTGCGTAGACCTGGCAACATCTGTGTGTCATTGCCTGGGAAACTACTTACCACGCCGTTTAAAGCAGGCCCCGTCAGTCTTCGTTTTTTGCTGATAATTGATCAGAGACAGAAAAAGCCCCGTCCTTCATTCGCTCCAATACAGCTTCATGTTTTAAAGACTAACTTCACCTAAGGGCATCTTGACAGAGCTCAAGATCTGTTAAATAAAATCCCAAGGAAGTGCTTGAAATAAAATCTCTTGTAGAACAGAAGCGTCTCTCCCGTGGAGTGACAGCCCTTGGCCAATACTGCTTCCCTCTCCTTCTCGTTCCCAAACACTGGAAGGTTGTATTACAAAACAGACAAAATTCCACGCTTTAAGGTGTTACTCTCACCTGATTGTGGTTGACTCGCAAGTGATACCAATTTGTTTGATAGTAGCAGCAAGCGAAGTCAGTAATTACCGGTAAGGCGGCAGCGTTAGAATCCTCAGCGGAACCGGGAGCCGTTACTGTAGTAACTGCAGCACCAAACACCAGCCTCTAGAAACCACAGCACCAGCCCCCACCACTGCCCTGTCCTGTCCCGTCCCGTCCCGCGGGGCTGGGAGCCTCAGCACAAGGTGAGGTAACACTGAGCTCCTGCCAGGCACGGGACACGGGCCAGGGAGGGAAAGGGGGAAAGGAGAAAGCGGGGAGAGGGCTCCGAGGAGCCGCTGTCCTGCTGGGCTGCTCCCATGGTTTGAGCATGCACCTCTGCTGGGCTCTGCGTTGAAGCTGTTGGAGCTCCAACCATTGGAGCTCCAACTTTGCTCCAGCCTTTGCTCCAGCAAAAGCTCCAAAGGCTCCACTTTGGAGCTGTTGGCGCTATGGACTCCGCGTAGTTCATGTTTGGATTACCTCCTTCCAGCAGTGCACGCTGAGTTACTGCTACTTGTTCAGGATGTAAGGGCTCTCTCTCTCTCTTGTCATCCCTGCCTTTGTTTTTTTTTAACTTACAGCAATAGAAATTAGAAGGGGGAGGAGAAGCCAATTTGACTTTCTTGTATAATTCAGTACTGTAATAAAGCTATTGTATATGTTGAAAGCATCTTGCCAACATTATTCTTAACCTGCTTCTCACTTGTCTTGTGAAATGCTGAAGTCTGGCTTGTGTATTGAGGCAGTGGGAGCTGAATTCATTTTCTCAGTCTCTCTAATGCTCCCTTTAAGTAAGCTAGATAGCTCCAAAGGAGATAGGGCTTATTCTTGCCAGAGTAATATTCCAAATTTCTTATCCGTCAGGTTTGTTCATCATAATTCCACTGTTTCTTTTTAATTTAATAAAATCTCCCTGGTAGACCTTTGGAGCTAATGAACACAAGGTGTTTGGTAATAAATCAAAAACAGATTCAAGAACCTGCCAGTACAAGCTGGTCTTTTCTTTCTGTTTATTAAGAGTTTGAAAAAAATGAAGAATGATGAAAATAGATTTCATAAAATTAATTAAACATCTTGTCTTAACACTATTTAACCCATTTCAGTAATTACAGAGATTCTTATTGAAGAAACAAGTTATATTTAAAGATGAACTTACTCCTCTTCTACACCATTGACATTGCAGAACTGTACTCTATCTTCTGCAGATTTGACATGAATAGACTGTAATTAGAGATGAAATATTTTCTTAAGCTCTACTTTCCGGCTCTTGGCTTCTATAGAAACGCGATTGCAGAGCAATGGAAAACGAGCTGGTTAACACAGCTGTAAGACTGCTCACTGTGTTGGAGCTGTCCCAGGAGCAGCCACAGGCTGCAGTTGAGCACAGACAGCGGCCGCGCGCTGCGGGCCGGGCTGCACGGGCTGCGGGACGTCGGGTAAGATTGGAAAGTTCCTACTGAAAACAAAGGCAGGGTTAATGGAGACTGGGCTTATTTTCAGCAGAAACAGTGACTCTAAGGCTCTCCCTCAGTGCTTTATTTCACAGACTGAAAAAAAAATTATGAACTTCATTTTTTTTTGTTTTTCTCTAAATGGGTCAGAGTTTTTCTATAAATGGGTGAGAGTGGATCAGCTTGATGCAAGCTGGAGAATTTAGCCATGACGAAGAAGAGTGGGAGCATCTGGTCCAGCTACTTTTACATTTTTAGATAGTTCAAATCCTGAACTGACCGTATTGTTTAGGAACGTGCAATAGATAAGAGCAGCTTGTAACTTTTGGTAGCCTTGAGGAAAAGGGGCATCTTGTTAGGCATGCAAGAGGTTTTATTTTATTTTATTTTAATTTGGTTTATTTTTTGATTTCGGTTTCTTCTGGTAGCACTTATTTTTTAATTAGTTTTTGATTAAATACTACTTGATAATGAATGTTAAGAGTGAGTATATATCAAATTTGAAAAGCCAATTTGCATAACTGATTTTAATCAAGACTTCCAAGAATGTGTTTATCTTGCTGTCTGTTTTAAAAACCTTTTGCCGAACGACTCCTGAGGACTCCGCTCCGGTACGTTCAGAGGAGTCGCGGGGGTGTTTGATGATGCCCAACTAATCCTGTCACTTCAGCTCAAGTGAGGAAAATGATGGGTCTCAGAAAGGGGAAGGGAGGGTGGGTAAAGTCATCATAAAGAAATGAAAAAGGGGAGAGGAAGAGACGGGAGTGTGAAATTGAGCTCCATTCCTCTGCAGAGCCAGCTGCAGAAGTGCAGGTGCTTGGAAGGAGCTGGGATCTGGTGGCAGCTGCGGATGCGGCGCTGCCCGCGCATGGATCCGCTGCTCCTGGGAAGGGCGCAGCGCACTCGCCTTTAAAGTTGTTTCCTGCTCAACTTCACGAGCTGATGGCTCTTTTTGTACAGACCGAGTGGCTGCTCTGTTTGTGCAACTTTTTTAATGCTGTCAAATGAAACAGGCATGTAATGTCCTGTGCATTAGAGCTCCGTTGGCCTTGCACACTGTTGTGCTGTTTATAATCCTGTAATTGAACTTTTAATAACATAGTCCTATAAAAGAATGTTCACCTTAATTGATTTTTTTTCCTCTTGACACCCTCTTGCATATTTTTTTCAACATTTGCTTTTATTGTTTGGTATTTTGCTGGGAACGTTGTTTGAGTACAGAACAGCCAACAGAGTTCACTTGACAAATGGGTGACCATTTTGATTGCATTAGTCATGGCAAAGATTTCAAAATGCTCTATTTGGAGTCCAAAATATCCTAGTTCTGTTTAGCAAGTAGAATATAGTCCATTACTCTAAAGCCAAAGGTTTGTAGGTCTGTGTCAATAGTTTTAGCTGATGTGTTTAGCTAAGTTGGTAGTTAGTGTTAACATATAATAAAGTTTTTAAGAGAACTTGACACCAAATGCATTGTCCAGATTCCCTGTGTATAGATACAGTAAAGATCTAAAGTAAAGGAAATATTGTTGCTTTTTCTGTGGATGCAGACAGAATATTTATTTTTGTCCTAAGTATATTTATTTGCCTGCATCTAATAGCATTATGTACATGTGTGTGCTGAGCAGAGCAAAAAAGAGAGGAAAAGTGAAGTCAGCAGATATGAGGATACTGGAGTCAGCCTCTCAGAACATGGTGTGATTCTAAGAGACTTCCCTAAGTATCTGGATCCTACCAGTTCACCGAGTGGCTGAGGATGAAGGGGCCTCTGCAGATCGTCTAGTCCAACCCCTTTGCTCAAGCAGGGACACCTCGAGCACGTGGCCCAGGATTGTGTCCAGATGGCTCTTCCATATCTCCAGAAATGGACACTCTGCAATCTCTCTGGACAACCTGTGCCAGTGCTCGTCACCCTCACAATAGAGTATTGTTTTTCTTAGATTCAGATGGATTTTGCCTGTTTCAGCTTGACCCTGCTGTCCCTGAAAAGAGGCTGGCTCAGTCTTCTTTGCACCCTCCCTCTGGATAGTTACGCACACTGATAACTTCACCCCTTTCTTCTCCAGGCTGAACAGTCCCAGCCCTCTCAGCAGCTCCTCATATAGAGAGGAGACGTAATCCCATGATCATCTTCGTCCCTTAGCTGGACTCGCTCCAGTAGCTCCACGTCTCCTGCACTGGAGAGCCCAGAGCTGCACACAGGGCTCCAGGAGTGGCCTCCGCAGGGTGAGTCGAGGGGCAGCTTCCCTGCCTGCACTTGCTGCCTGGGATGCCCTTGGCTGCCTTTGCCACCGGAGCGCGTTGCTGCCTCCTGGTCGCCCTGCTGTCCATGAAGACCCCAGGACCTTTTCTGCAGAGCTGCTC
Source organism: Nothura maculosa (assembly GCA_032353885.1). Lineage (NCBI taxonomy): Eukaryota > Metazoa > Chordata > Aves > Tinamiformes > Tinamidae > Nothura > Nothura maculosa. The sequence continues at coordinate 4,546,534 of JAUBOD010000314.1, read as the reverse complement.
TCCAGGTCTGTGGCCTCCAGTTAGAAAGTTGCCTGAGGAACATTGCTCATGGTAGTCAGTGTAAATATATTATCAAACAGATTTTCTGTAGTAAGTAAATCACCTTCCTTGTTACTGAAATGCCATTCGTCATGGATATGGATTCTTCTTTTCAAAGTGTTTCTCCTACTTCATACGTATCTCATGGTTGGTAAGATCATATGCATGGAAGGAAAAGCTAGAAGCCTTTGTCTGCACTGTATTGCAACATTAAATCCCTGTAAAAAAGAATTTGGTCTCTGTTGTGACAACAATGTGGAAAGTCAGGCATAGCAATGTACATATCTCTGACTTGTCTATGAATTTTCCAAGTTCCAAGGGAAATGTTTGGATATTTCTTATTTGCACTTTACATTTAAAGTAGTGTCACTTTATTTCAGCAGGGGATTACTTGTAAATATATAAAAAAGTCTCCTGTTTCGTCTATTGTAGATTGGATACTTGGTTATGTCATCTGTAATGGTTAAATGTTAGAACTAGTGCCTAGTATAAAATCTGCAGAGAAATATACACACTAATTGAAATGTGAACAAGTTCTGGTTCTTGTTGGCTTCTCTCATGTCACTCCAGAATGATTCCCAGATTTTTTTTTCCATTGATCTTTCAATAGTGATATCTTGGATATGAGCTTCATTAGAGGCAGCCACATGCTCAGTGCCATGGGATGCCCATTAGCTTTCATCAGTTGCAAACTGCTGCCCAAATCCTCTGTCCTGGGGCCTGATCAGAAAGTTTGATTTCCTCTTTCAGGCCTTAAGTGGCTCCAATCAAATTTCCAGTCCAGTTGGCATTTTGATGGGTTTCCTCCTGGTTCAGATTGCTTTATTGCCCTTTAAGGTCCCTTGAAGAATCCTCCTTATAGGGCTCAGATGAATTCTCCAGGAGACTGCCTAGCAAGAATGCATGGGCAGGATGAATTACAGAATTTCCCTATAACAGGTGATGGAAATGTAAGCAACAGAGGAGGCGTGTAGAAGACTTTATTATTTTAGATTGATTCCTTGCCAATGGGACTAAGCAGCCCATTAGTGTGTCCATACCCTTAAAAGTGCTCTGGAGCAACCACTTGGAGTTTTCAAAGTAATAGAGATGTTCAGTGTTTCCAGATGATAAAAAATAAGATATAAATGACAACTAATTCCTAATCATTGGGAAATCTCAAACTTCTTTTTTTCTGGGAGAATCTGAAGCAGATACATGCATCATATCAGCAGTGGATGACGGGAGAAATTAGCAGTGTATTTTTGAGCTTGAAATCTGGAATCATTCTGAATTGTTGAGGGAGATGGCTTGAAATGAAACAAGTCTCAAATCTCTCAGACTGGATGAAAAGAGGAGCTTGTGCTATTCAGGAAAAGAACAAAGAAATACTGCCTGAATCCCTGGAAAGATAAATGGGAGAGGGAGGAGAGCCTACCTAATAGTGACAAGGCAGGTAAGGGAGAGAAATTCATGAAAGGTGACTATTATCTCGGCATGTATTTCCAAGGATAAATGCACACAGAGGTTTTGTACTATGTAAGACAAAAACAGGATTACAGGGGCTTGTGTAATTCCTAAGCTTCCATCATGAAGAGTGGCAAATGTAATCAAAGGAGACTCCAAGGAGGAGGTTGGAAAATTAAAAGAACTAGATAGATTTTTTTAGTAGTTATGTTTTTGATGAACCAGTGAACGTGGTCAAAGATACAGCAACTAGAAAGCAATTAGAAATAATTACAAGATTTAAAGTATGCATTCATAATTACAAATTTCACTAAACTTCAAGTTACTTCTGTGATTCACTGAGTATCTATAAATGCAAGAAACTAGAGTAGTTTGAGTTCATCAATGTTCTAAATTTCCTGCTTTAACTTGATGATAAGCCTGTATCAAAATTAGCTTAGGCATCACAGGAAAGCATATGTGCAATTGAGGAACGCGTAAGCAATCTGGATAGCAAAGGTGATAAATATGGAAGTGAGAAAGTGTACTAGGTGACCTTCTGTACACTTGGTGAACAGAAGGGATGAGTTAGCTGCATCATGGGTTTTGCACAGACAGCTGAAGAAATGCAGAAGGAAAATGCCATTTAGAGGCCAGCTGAAAGAAAAAGAAGAAAAAAATATTGTAAAAGAGAAGTGATGGACAAGCAAATTATTATAACTCAGTGAGCAAATACAAGTGGGCTCCTGAAGAATTCCTTTGGCCAGATGAACATGGAAAATGCCATGTGCTTGCAGCATGTTAAATGATAGTACAAGGAATATTTGTGTTATCATAGCACCTGTGTAAATTAGCAGTAGAGATGCTAATAATTATTAAATACTAATAATTATTAAAACACTGTACTGATGCCTATTATGTAACATTGCATCATTTTCTGTATACAAATAGATGAACATTAGTTGAACTCCCTGCCTGTACAGGTTTTGTGGACTCCTCCTCTCATCTTCTTATCAAACTGTGCTTTGAACAATGCACTTTCTTTTAGGCTTTGGGGGGATGTGGAACTTTGGCAAGAGGCAATGGTTGATGTAATTCAGCTGTAGATGAAATGCTTCATAGGCAATAGCTGTCAAACTGTGGAACAACCAATCATCAGGTAATCTCTTGGTGATTCAGTCTGTGGAAGCAAAGGATGCAACGTGATATGTTTCCCCAGAGAGAAACCAATCACAAACTCATCATGCAATCCTGAGAAGCATCTAGCTAAGCAGAAATTACATCTTTGCTGGGCTTTCTAATTACTAAAATTCTAGTCCAGATGTTCCTGTTGCTGAAATATCCTTATTTTTGAAGGAAAATAAAGATGTGAAGCACCACTGTCATGGGATGTCTATGGGCTGTGCCAGCTGCTGGTAGTAAGCAAGAAAAACACTCATTTCAACATTCATTGACTAGGATATAAGTCCCTCTTTGGTTTAGCTGATCACTGTGTAGGCAGAACCCTGATATTTAGAGGCTTTATAACCTTGGTGGCAAAATCTATTAGTATTTAGGGAAATTAAATTAATTGGGTATAATTTTCTAATTGGAGTGTAGTGATTATCCTGTATATGCAGACACAATTTATGCTTTGCACAAACTTGCCTTTTTAAATATATATATATATATATATAATTTCCCACAATGTTGCTGCCTTTGAGAAATGATCTCCAGCTCCTGTATGAAGAGATGTGGGAGAGCCTGGGCTGCGTGGTCGGAGCAATCTCTTTCCCAGTATTTTCTTTTTCTCTAAAGATTAGTTTCTCTTAAGAACTAGAAATTTGGTGAAATTGGATTCAATGAACTATGCTCTGAAGTAGTAGAGGGTACTAGAGAGTTTTTTTTTTCTTGTTTTGTTTTGTTTTTTTAGGTCTCTTATAGTCTTATTGACATGCCAATAGTATTTTGGCTTCAGAGGGAGGTTTTATTCCAGGGCAGAATGGCAGCAGCCTTCCTGGCTTTTGCCTTTCCTGTGAACAGGCAGAGTTTGCCTGCTGGAAACATGTAAGGGAGTATTGCATTATCAGTCTCTTGCCACTGTGTTGTCCTGGGGCATTGCTGTACCTTGTTTTTCCTGTTAAATTGTTTGAAGCTTGGAATGTTTTTGTTTGAGGGCTCAACATCTGAGTATTGCAGTTTAGTGTGCTGGCCTGTGATGTAGGTGACTGGATGATCACAGAATTACAGAATGGTTGAGGTTGGCAGGGACCTCTGGAGATCATCTAGTCCACTCTACCCCTGCTTGGGCAGGATCACCTTTGTGATCCTTTTGCCCAGAATTGTGTCCAGCTGAGTTTTGATCCCAGTTTTTTTTTCACATGTTCAGAGAGAACTTACTGTGTTTTGATTTGCACCTCTCCCATCTTGTCTTATTACTGGGCACCACTGAAAAGAATCTGGTCCCATCCTCTTTACACCCTCCCTTTAGATACTTATACAGATTGATAAGATCTCTACTCAGTCTTGTCTTCACTGTGTTGAGTCGTCCCAGGTCTCTCAGCCTCTCCTCATGTGCCACCATAAGAGGCTCCAATTCCTTCTTCTCCAGCACCTGGCATGGTAACCTACATCTGCTATTTCATGATTACCTTTACATGTTTAATCTTGACTATGTCCTAAGCAATAGAGATGTCAGATTTTCCAAACTTAGCATTTATATGTCTCAGCCTTTATATTTTGCATGATGTAATTACAGTAACAGATCCTTTTAGGGGAAAAAAAACGTTTGCTATGAAGATATGTTGTGTAACTCTTTAATCCCATTTGATCCCAAATGGGAACTATAGCTGGGACTTTTCTGGGAACTCTAGTTACAGAACTACAGAATAGGGAGCACCCCAGGATGAGCTTTTCAGCACAGTGCTGTAACACGTGGTCCTGCCAGCAGGTAGGACTGGCCTGTGGTGAGGTGGTGGGGTAGCATCAGGCCTCGTTAAGCTCTTGTCATGGGAACACTGCATGTCTGATCCCGTTTCTGCTGGATGGGGGAAAAATGTTGCTGAAGATCCGTTCTGCGCATTAAAATTCAAAAGTTTTCTTGTACTTTACTCATAATGGTAAGTAACTTGGAATTAAGATACACATATGGATTGAATACCTGTGTGGGGTGGTGAAACCTCAAAGGGCTACGATAACAAATATTGAATATGCAGCTTCAGAAATTACCTTTCATCGAACAACATTCATCAAGAAACTGCTTCTCCATTAACCTGTTGCTCACACTGCTCTCACGTCTCCGTTTTTCTCTATCACCTCTGAGCTTCCCATTCGGGCTGCTTCCACAAAACCTCTTCTAGTCCGAGCCTGTTTCTGCACTTCATCCTTTCCAGGCTGGCAGTCCTGTCTTCCTAGTCGTGACCTGAGACACATCTGGATAGTCCTCTCAGTAGCTCTCAGTACTCTGTACTGCTGCAGCATCCTTCACCTTTTATTTACATGTGCTTTTGTAGTTCTTTCATCTTTTATTTCTTCTCTGAATATTATTCTTGTGATATCCAGGCTCCTGCAGCTGAGTTCGGAATATTCGTGCAGCTGAATTGATCTTTTTATAAGTTTTTTGAACAGAATACTCACACTTTCTGATGAAACCATTGTGATATTTTCTATTTCCTCCTGCAGCGGTGTGCATATTTGAAGGCAGAACCTACTTTGAAGGACAAAGAGAAACTGTGTATTCAAGCTCAGGGGACTGCGTTCTGTTTGAGTGCAAGGTAAGAACACTGTGCCTGGAAAATCTTCTTGTTGCATGTTCAGAAATATCAAAGTCTCATTGAATGAAGCTGTAGAGATGCTGGGAAATGTGCCTTAGGAAGCGGTGGCAGCCAAGGCACTCGAGAGTCTTGTGTTTGTTTTGTCTTGCTAAGTTCCACAGGAAGTTTTGCAAATAAGTTTATCTTCATATTTGCCAGCCTTGATTATGCAATCTGACAGCTGAGCTGTATTTTCTCCTCCTTATACTTTGTGACTGTCATCAGTAATGAAGAGCACCCAGCCTGCATCACCTTTCCCTTTGCACGTGTGCAGCGCTCTTCAAAATTATGTGCTCAGTTACAAAGGATGCACAAATGTAATGGGAGCATAATGTGGGATAATTGTTAGTGGCAGTGCTACACGGAAAGGAAGGAAGAGGACTGGCACAGCAGGTGTCTGAGCACCTTTCTGGTGTGGGAAATTGAGCAGAGTCGCTGGTTTTGGCACAGAGCAGGCGGTGCTGGGGCAGCCTCCCTGGCTCTGTTAGCAGTGCTGCCCTCAGAGCAAAGCGCAGCTTAAGGGCCAGGCCGGGCCTGGCGCAGAGTGGCACAAGCCCTGCCTCCCTCACAGGCTCCATTGTGCCTGGGGTGGGCCCAAAGGGACACGGTTCTGTGGCACAGCAAGTGTGTGGAGAAAGCCCACGCGTGTCCTGTGGCTGCCCTGCACCCCCAGGAGTGGGGCTGCCTTAGGAAATCCTGACCGTCAGGCCCAGGGTAACTACCTGGAGCAAAACCCTTCCCAACTATGAAGGCCAGAAAGTTGTGTCAGATTTTACCGTCACTTCAGGACCAGCGCTTCTCTTTCAGGCTTCCTAAAATATCTTTCCCTTCTTAGAATAACATATTGTGCCTTTCCCATCTGGTCCCGCGAAGGAAGTGGGTCAGAGTTACCTGCCAGGCTGTTCCTTTCTGGAGATTTACAAAGCGTATTTACACATCTCTGAAAAAATGTATTTTACAAATTAGAGACGGTGACCGTTGTCTTCCTGCTGTTGGTTTTTAATCTTTTTGAGCTTGATTCTCTGAGTAGGTGCTTTGAAATCCATTTGAAAAAGGAGGTAAGAAGCAGATCGGAACTAACTTGGGCAACACTGTTGATTCAGTGGTACATTTTCAGCATGACACCAGGGACAGAAATGCTGTGATAATAGAAAATATATCTATATAGATATAATTAAGAATTATAAAAAGCTACATGGTATTTCCATGTGTTTCTTACTGCTACTTCATTTGATATTCACTGAACACAAGCCTTTGGCTGGGCTGCTGTGTATGTTTGGGATATAGTGCTTGTTTGGCTGGTGGGCTGCCTGACTGCAGTGGTAAAAATATTAGGCACGAATTTGGGCTGATTCAAATTCTGCTTTTCAAGAACTGAAATACATACGGTTTCAAACAAGCAGCCTTAGGAATGATGTTTCAGAGGAGAAACACACACCTGTGCTGTGAACTGTGTGAGTCAGGTAGGAACCTGCACGTGGGCAGTGTATGTGTCATTATCCCCATAGTCTTCATAGAAGATGTAATTAATGACTCTTCTCCAGAGAGACTTGATGAGAATGGCACAAGTATAGATTGGAAGCTTAAAGGCTACAGGGATGCTAGCAAAGCAGCACAGAGCATTTCTGGTTTTGCTTTCAAGTATGTGTAATCCAAAACATGGCTTTTATTTTTCCTTGTTTGACTGCTGCAGTTGCATCCTGTTTAGCTGTGTACCCTTCTGTTTAAATATTATTACAGAAGTGAAAGAAAATATCTCTTTCAAATTAGTTTGCATAATTAAACACAGTCTTGAGTGCTCTAATTGATATAATTTCTATTGAAGGGTTTGCTGTCTTTGGCTGGAGAGGCTGCTAGGTTTGGGGTGTTCTGGTGTGCAAACACACATCGATGGCTGGTTTGTTTTCCTGTGTGTTCAGGTTAGGGTTGGGCTGGGTTGGTTTGAAGTTGGTCTGAGGTAAAATCTGAGCAGTAATTTCAGCGTTGGCCATTGCACTTGTCATGTATCATCTTTAGCCCTAAGGAACCAAAATGCTGCACATTTGTGGTAACTTGATGTTTAAATGTGGGGAATTACGTGATGGTTTTATTGTGCTGAGTTATCCTTTCACACACCTCCCAAAGGCACATGGTCTTTGGCAGAGGCAATTTGTTGTTTGTAAACTGTAAAACTAAAAGCCACGTCAAATTAAAGCATCATTCAACTTTTTTTATTCTCCCAGAATATTAATGAATTACCTCAATTTAACAGGACCACAAAATGCAGCGTATTCCAAAGGACAGTTGTCCAACTTTGAATTGCCCGGAATCGCAACAGATCCCCTTATCTCACAGTTGCTGCAAAATTTGTAAAGGTAAGAGAATAGCAGGATCCATATAAACTTAGTATCATGTCCTGTTCTTAAAGGTCATATTGATGTTTTTTTCTGGACATTTGGAATAAAGTTCTAAGCATTATAATCACCACCGACGGTGTATAGCTGAGTATGTAAAGTCTGTATCATGACATCTGAAATTTGTTAAGAAAATGTCACAGAGTGTAAATTCTGTGAAACATGTTTGTTGGCATTTGTGTTTTTCAGTCTAGGCAAACATGGGTGGAATCCAAAGAACCTTGATACACAATTAGTGCTTTTATAGCCTTCCTCCTTTCCAGTGGCCAAACAAATTGAGACTGGAGAAATGTCAGTGTTCCCTAGCATCTTCGATATCTCTTTCTGAAAACATTTTTTATTGTGCAGTTGTTCATAGGGGGCTGTAAATGGATGTTGTTTAATTGCTTGTGGGTCTACCTTGTACCTAGAAGTGGAAGATTTGGGAAATACTTTTGTATGCTACATATCCCTGTTACACCCCAACAGATCCTAACCAAGGAGGAGAGATTCAGGCAGTGCTCTGTGTCTTCAGCCTGCTCTCCTGATCTGGACTAATATCATTACCTTGAAAGCTATGAGCAATTGCACCTTCAAGAGGCTACATCTGTTTCTGCTGTAGTTAAATCATGATAAATTGATACCTGGTATGAAATAAGACATCAAGCTCTTGGGTTGGCTTTAGATACACTTCAGTGAAGTGTGCAGCTATACTGGTTTTGGTGCTACTAGATTAATGACATCAAGCAAAGAGATAAGAGCAAGATGGAAGAAAAGAACTCAAAAGTCGATAAGTCCAGAAATCTATCACAGTCAAAAGGGATTTTCTTGGTGGTAATTTTCTATAAACTCTTTAGTGCTTTAAAGAAAAGAATTCCGTGTTTGTTCTGCCTGGTGTAGCTTGAAAGTTTTAATGTATGTCAGATTAGTGCATTCTCAACCACGCTAGTTTTGACTCTCATGAGCTATAGGTTTTATTCTTTAATCAAAAAGCTGTTGTATACTATTCAGCAATATGTATTTTGTTGATTACTATGGATGATAGGTGAGTGTAAGAATATTAAAATCCACACCATTACTTGCATAAAATGTACATTCATAAATGTGCAATATTGTGTAGTTACGGCAGATTACAATATTCAAGTGTCAAGTCCACTCAGTTGCTCAGTTCCTCTACAGGACATTTTAGACACCAAAATACTTTCTGGAAAGGAACCTTGAAAGGCTGCTGATTCACCAATTCTTACGTCTCAGTTAAAGAAGAAAACTTTAAAGTCACTGAGAAACAGTGAAGGAGAGTAGCTTCACATGTTATTAAATGGATTGCTGTAACTAGCTTGAATTCACCTAATGAAGGAAGATATTGAGGTATTCATCAATATAGTAGCATAAGATTTCATATGAAATGAGGAATTAAGGAATTTTAAAAATGTACTGCATTGAAAAACTCACTTTAAAAATTCTAGTCTGGAAAAAGGAGTTCAGAATCTCCCAAATTTGTAATTAGGGTGCAGTGCAAAACAGTCCCACTTGCAGGGGCCAGGGTAGGGGACAGAGCAGGAAGAGATGAACGCAAGAAAGTGATGGCCAAAAGGTCAAGCTTTAAAAAGAGATAGATGGAAAGGAGAAGTCAATCAATCAGGGAGGAATATTAACCTGTGGAGCTTGAAGGCAAAAGAAAAGCAAAATGTTAACTGAAGACTTTCAGTGAAATGTGGAAGGATTTTACAAATACACTGGGGAACAACAAGTGCTGGGAAAAAGAAGGTAATTCCATTCGTAAATGGACTACTGAGTATCTAAGCCATTGAGTTCTTTTCATAAAAAGTCCAACCATTGAAAAGAAATTGAAGAAAAATATATAATTAAGAAGTGTCCTGAAAAAGTACTCCACAATGGCAAGGAGACAGTAAGGGGATTTAAGTAAACCACCTCTCTGGCTGCTGTCAGATCAATGGCATAACCTGAAATTGAATTGAAGACCTTGAGACAGTCTGTTCTTGTGCTCTTTACTTCTCCTTTCATCTGCCGCGTGCTTGGTGCAATTTATTTTTCTATATCTCATGCACAATAGCTAGGTCTTCTTTAACCTAAGTAAAAAAAGAAGATAGGAGTGACTTTGATGGGGATTTATAATGCTTAGGTTCTTTCTAAGCCTCAGTCCCATTTGTTTCTGCACAGGCCACGACTTCTGCACTGAGGGCCATAACTGCATGGAGCACTCGGTGTGCCGCAACCTGGATGACCGGGCCGTGTGCAGCTGCCGCGACGGCTTCCGGGCCCTCCGCGAGGACAACGCCTACTGCGAAGGTAGCGCCTGCTGCCCTGGCCAGCCCCTCTGCAGCGCTTCCCGGGGGAGAACGTCCTCCTTGGGGAGTTGTCAAAGTCATGGGTCCTTGAGCGACGTGAATTACATTGGCAGCATAGTCATCAGCTAAAATAATTATCTATCCAATGGCGTTTTTCTTTTTTTCTTTTACTGGAATTGGTCTTGAAGCTCCTAGTTAGCGTGGCTGAATTCTGGAAGCAGAGGCATATGCCTTCATAGGAAACTCCTGCCTTCCTTTCATGCTGCTGTGCTGATGAATGGCACAAGTCGTGTGCTATCGAGCTGTTCTCACAGCACAGCCTATGTGCTGGCAGCAGCGTGGCCTTCTACCAACATGCAGCTCAGATTTAACCTGCTAAATTGAACACTAAGCATCTGTGAGCTGCGACTAAGGTACTCTGTAGACCCAGCTAATGACCAGACTATTCTCTGGTGATGCACAATTCTGTGGTGGGAGTCAAGGCCTTTTAAAACAGTTCCTGTGGCTGAATTCTGCACAAATGGATGCCTGCAGCTCACGGGAATGAGTAGCTGCATAACTTGGATGGGAAAGGTGATGTGGAAGCTTACATCGGAGGATTTGGGGTTGTTTTCGGGAATGGAGAGTGCAGCTAATTGAACTTTGAATACATCTGTTTAATGTCTGTTATAAGTTTTTTGGTGGAAATCTGTTGTCAGAGCAGAACTAAAATCCAGGCAAGGCAAAGCCCTTGCCCCTTGTTGTGTCCAAGTAGATGTATGATGTGGGGACGTGCTATCTATCTTGTTATGTGTTGCAGCATCAGCCTCTTGTTATCACATAGTCTTAGGAGATGAAGTTTAGGCCCAGACCTACATTTTTGGCAACTCATCAGGGATTTCCCCGTTGAAAAGGTCACTAAAGCAATGGAATTACAGTGAAATCAGGCTCTTTGAGAACGTTTTCCCACAGCTCTGTTGTTCCTCTGCTGACTACAAAGGGGGCCAACAAGTCATGCTCTTAGTGATCTCCCCATCACTCAAATCAATTAGAGCCAATTGCTACGTGTGCAACTTGCCAGGCATTTAATAAGCAAAAGGACAGAGAGCTGCTTGATCATCCTGGGATGAGATGCTTTAGATGAGGGCACAGCAGTGTCATATGTGAGATCGATGCATCCATAGAGTAAGTGAATTTGCCTGTTTGCTCAGTGCCTGAATCAATACAGCTTTGGGGGAAGGCTTCTTAGCCAGAGTGCTTTTGTATATGACATTTTTTTTTCTTTTTTTTTTCCTTTTCTTGTTATTACTTATTAATCTGCCTAAGTACATTCAGAAAACTTGCAAAAGTGACTAGTAGGTTGGCATATACTATTTACTTAAAGAAATGATCACTGTGATATTGCTATATCTGGATGCAGAGAATTCTCTCTTAGTGTGTAGAGCCCAGGGCCTGATTGTGAAGCAGTTACTAGCTGTGGAGTCAGTGCAAATAATCCCTGCTAGGACGGCCGTGGAAGCAAACCTGGAGCCTGGGCCTTGAACCAATTTGTGTTATTTCTGGGGTAGGCAGCAATTTCAACAGCTATGAATCTCCTACCAGATTTTCTAGAAACAAACCAAACTAATTAACGCTAAAAGACTCTGGCACGTCGCCAGATATGTGTCTTTGTCTTACATTTCCACAGAGTGCTACTAGTCCCTTTTTCCTGTGGCTCCTCATTAGTTCCTCCTTCTGTACCGTGCTGTCCAAGCTCATTATAGAAAGAACTGTGAATCTTGTAGAAGTCCCTCACACTTTCCTGTGTAAAAAGACAAACTCTGGCAAAGGTCTGTCACTTTTACAGTTTATAAGAGGGCCTATGAAATATGATCTTTATTAGAGAAATTCACATTTTAAGGAATTCTTGAGGTGGGAGGAAAGAGTACAACCAAGAGCAAATATAAAGGTGAATTTACTAGTAATATTCAAGAGACAGAAATGATTCAGGAGTACCCCTTTCTTTGCTTTCATAATTTTTGAAAATTAAAACTGTTAAGATGAAGTAATACAGGAAATTTTGATTTATTTTTGTTAGTCAACAGAATGGCTTTACATATGTTTGTGTGTATATATGGATATGTATACACGTATCTATGTTTGAGCATACCCTTTCTACCCTTTCACATTTTCCTACCATTTATTTCAGTACTTTGCCTGGCCAGATTCTCTCCTGACTTTCTCTTGTTTCTTTTCTTTCATTCTCGATTGTTTAAAGGTATATAAATCAGCAACAACCCAAAACCTCAGCGTATACACGAGGGCAGGGGAGGCTGGGAGAAACTCCTGGGAATTCATAAATTTGACAATGAATTTCCTTTCACAAATAATTTGAGATGATCCTGACTCCTTTTTGGCAAACCCAAATACACACACCAGTTAGTCATTCATTTCTCTAATTTAGTTACTGATGAAGTGATAATTACTATCCAACGAGATACCAACTTTGCTGGCCCTTGAGTCCCAAGAACTTTATGCTCCATCTTCTTTAGTGTGAGAACCTGAAGCCACATCCAGCTTCTCCAGGGAGCCAAAGCCCCTCAGTCATTCACTGTGAGAAGATGACAGCAGCTCTCCTCAGTTGCATGAAGGAAATCAGAACTTTTAGGGCATGATTCTTCTCTTTCAGAAGCAAATGTCCATAGTAGGTTAGAAGTGTCACTCTGCAGGGCTTCATCAGAATTCCCTTAGTTGGGTGTTTGGGTTTTCATTCTGCCTGGAAAGGTTAGCTAGTGGGAATGCATTTGCCCACAAGTTTGGGTGGGAATACCAGCATTGCATTTCATCCTGTACCTGGTATATAGCATCTGTTGTTAATCTTACTGCTTCCCATTGTTTTTTAGCTACAGGCTAAAATTAGGTTAGAAAAATGAAGTAAATTTTCAGAATGAGTCTGTTTTTTACAGACTGCAATGAAGTGAATCAATCTTATAGAAGATAGAAAGAAATAATTGGAAGGATACATCCTGTGTTCCATTGGCCAAGCACAGCAATCAACAAGATTTTTTCTCTTCAGGGAACTGTGATATTGACAAGAACATATATAAGCTAGAGTCGTTTAAAATGGAGAAAAACCCCAAAATATTTAAATGTATTATATTAAGCTCTGCAAGTCTATATGAAAGAATACTGGGCTGCTTGCTAGCTTTGAGATCTTCAGAGTACTCGCCATCCCCTCTGCACGTGAGTCCTCTCTACGTGTGAGCTCTGCAGCACTGTCAGGATTTTGCAGCTGGGAAGGTTAGTTGGGCTTCTCTCTTCTCTTACATAAGTCCTGCTTTGTAAGCAGGATGTGGCAATACTGTTGCATGTAACTACAGAACTAAGGTTTCCACCTCTATCAGTGCTTGAATGATGAATTTGTCAATTTGGGTTGAGAAATTAATCATTTAGAAAGAAAAGCTTTCGTTCCAGGAGGGCAGAATGTAATTCCAAAATCTCTATTAAAAAGTCACTAAACAGAAAAATGCTTTTTTCTCTGACTAAAGGCAGTAATTGTCAGCTTATTTCCATCCTTATGTAACTGAGAAATATAAATATGATGAATTATTGGGTTGCCTTAATGCACCAGTGTGGAGTATAGAGGGTGGGCCAAGGCCTTGGTTGTCTTGGCTCTTATTCAGGGAATATAAGACAGGATTTTCCTACTTGCAGTGGAGACACAGCAGCAGTTTGTAAAGCCTGTGCTGCACGTTGTGCTCTGGGCTGCAGGCAGCCCGCTGGCTGCTGTGTGGAACAGCTTGTGCGTGTGCCCACTGCAGCACGCGAGCCGGGGTCATTGGATTTTAGCTGCTTCTGCAGGAAGGATGTTCAGGCCCATTCTGTCATCCACCCATGGGCAGGCCCGACAGGGATGTGATGAGGATGAAAACAAGCTGAAGCCAACCGTAGAGAGGGAGCCTCTCTGAAACTCTTTTAAAGTCTTCTGTACTCAGAGTACATTGTAAGAAATGTTTTCTATTACTGAGGAAAATAATTTTGCCCAAGCAATAAAAGCATATGCTACGTTTTGCCTTTTTTTTTTTTAAATTAGAACTCAAGGAGATATTTTTCATAGAAATTGCCTAAAACTTTGATCATTAAGCAGAAGAATAAAGCACCTTGATTTTGTTCTTGTTTACCTTAAACTGGTTTTGATTAGGTGATAGTCAAACTAGTGCTTGACGTCATAACTGACATTAGTTGAGAGGCAGCATGAGTTGGGATATTGCCATCCATTCTTCTCTTCCTGAATTCAAAATTCAAAAAATATATTTGTAATTTCAGCATATAACTACTCTCTCCTTCTTCTTATTGAACTTTTTAATTAAAAAAAGGAATCAAAAACATTAACAGAACAGTTGCAGATTTTTCTAAGTTCTTGAAAATCATAATTTGAAAAATGCCATGAAGAGTTATTAGAAAAATAAAATGTATTAAAAAAATAATGTGAGCCCTCATTGCTAACCTGATGCAGTGCTGAAGGTGGGGTAGAGGTCACGAGCTGGAGTTTCAGTAAGTGATTCTCCCTCTCGGGATACACTGATTAATGATATACAGCATCCGTTCATTCTCGGTGTGCGGCTACACCACACTGCTGAGTTGGTGTGTAAGGAAAGCCCCCCGGGATGATTTCATGTCTGACAGATAACTATATATAATTACTTGTTTTATCATGTATACACTACCATATGAATTAATTATAATATATTAAATAGTAAGAAGGTGCAGTTTGCCAAGTAAAACACTACATGGTGGCAGACAATATTTGTTTTCAAAGATTTCCTGGGTGATGTTTTCTTTTTTTAACTGTGTAATGTCTGCAGGGTCCCATAATGTTTCTGTAAGTCAGTGATGAAGATTTCAGTTTCTTTCAAGTGTCTCACTTGCCATGGTAGCTCTTGAACTGTATCTCTCACTTGAAAACTTGAACAAAGACAGTTTTATCTCAACAGTCTGTCTGCCCGGAGTGACTTTGCCTTTATCTCAATAGTATTTTATGTCCCAGTGGCCCGTTCTCTTTCTGCATGAGGTAGATAGAAAAAAACTTGAACAAAAAACATGAACTTAAGCAAAAGCCAGAAGTGTAATAATCTCCAAAGGGAAAAGCACCAAGGTATGTGCCCATGCATGGGGGTGTGAGCTGTGTTTGGTTTTATTAAGGGCAAAAAAGAGAACACAATTTCTACGAAGATCCAATATTTAGTGTTTATTTTTAGTCTAATGAATGCTTTAGCTGTCCTGTGATGCTATAACAACCTCCTCTTAGTCCAATTACTCTGGTGCTAAGCTAACTCTCACAGCTTCTCTTAGGCTCCATTAGTGTTTCCATAAAATCCATGGCCACAGGCAGCTGCTCCTGCCTCTGGAGCTCCATTCTTCCCATCCTTTGTGTGGGGACACTGCGTGTGTTTGGGCACTTTGCTGGGGGCATTGCGGTGGTGGGCGCTGAAGGCTTTTTGCTCCATGGCCTTGTGTACACTTGAACTTACTTCTTTTTGTTCTAACCTAATAGGTAGGGATGCATTCTTGCAATAGATTAGCCTCTCTCCTCTTCTCTTGACCCACAAGGTTAGTTATATCATGATTGGGTAGAGATCGATTCTTTGCTTGTAGAAAGTTTTCTTTTGAGGACAGGAGAACTGCACAGCTACATAAAGACAAACACTCACAAAAAGGAAAAAAAGTAAGTTACATAATGTAGTTAAAACAAGCAGACATACACCTGACCCTTGGGTAATTCTGCTGTTACAGTTAG
>JAUBOD010000314.1:4507144-4520267 GCA_032353885.1 Nothura maculosa | reverse complement strand
AGTTCCTCCTCACATGGAGATGGAACTGCCTGGGTTGCTGCTTACACCCATTGCCCCTTGTCCTGTCGCTGGCCACCACTGAGACCTTCCTCTGGAGCGAGACAGATCTTCTGAACTGGGGTTTTGGGGGTCCCCTCTTAGGAAGATACCTGTTGATATCTTGCTGAGCTTTGATAAATGCTATCTACCTGTTAGCACAGAGTCTGGAGGTGAATCATATTATCCAGAAAGCAGAAGATTATGTTTTCTATTAGAACTCTCACTACTTTTGAGTATGGAATGTTAGAGGTATCCTTAGAGTCCTCGGTAGAAAGAGGAGTTATTTTTAGAGGCTTCTCTTTTTCCTGTTTTTGGAAGTCTCAGTATTAGTTTTGCATGTATTATGCAAAATCTGCTTTATGTGGGTGCCCAGTTTTCACTATTCTTCCAGCCAAAGATAAAGTATTATTTTTGTAGTGTAATCTATATAGCCAAAAGCAGCATCTTGCTGCCTTTTTTTTTTCTGTGTTCATGCTTTATTTACAAGGTAAATCTTGTGGGGATGTCTGTGAGAAAACAGGGGCCGTGCCATTCAGTGTTGGTGATGCCCATTGCTACTCCCCAAGCACCCCAACCAGTCTGGCATTAGGAGGAGCTGGCAATTCAAGCAGGCAATTCCAGTGATCTTCTTGTGGCTCACATCCCTAGGGCAGAGGTTTTGCTGGCTCTCTACATGCTACTTGGTACTTCTTGCGAGATAAAACCATTTTTCATATTCCAGATATCCACCTGAAAAGCTAACCTTTTGTTATCCTGATATTCCAGAACACTTGAGATGAATGGTTCAGTTTCCTTATGAAACTGAAGATCTTACTGCTTCTGACCTTGGTCTTCCATGCAGGTTTCATTAGTTTATCTTTGACTTGGGAATCTGACAATTGCTTGGGACACTGACCATTTGAAAAATCATCTCTTTTCCTGTATTCCAACAGAAATGATGTTTAATAGCCAAGATACTCCAGAAAAAGGTTTGTCGATTTGTTCGTGAAGCTGAAAGTGAATTTTTCGGTCCATAGGCAGAGGAATTTTAACAGCAGTTTTAACAAGAGTTACAGGCATCCAAAACTTTTTTCTGAGATAATCAAGAAATGTTCTACTAATAGTTCTGACGTGACTGAATCTGGATTTGTGCCAGTCTACATTGATAGAAAATTAATTCTATTTAACCATAAAGTATGAAAATTTCACATTAGTGTGGTTAATCCTTATTTAAAGTGAAGAGCAGTATTTAGTATACCTGTGAGGAATGTGGGCTGCATCTTAGCACCTGCACCACACTTGGATTGATGTAGTTGCCTGGGTCTCCATGGAGGAAAGCTGCTGTAAGACCAGGGGAATCCAGAGTTGAGTGAAAGCACCAAAATTCTGTGCTTGAAGTTGCACATTAAGATGTACTTGATGTAATTAAAGGTATAAAATTGCCCTGCTTTTTCAGATGCACAAGGGCATTGTGAGCATAATAGGAACTGATAGTACTCACCACACTGGTAAACGAGGCCACATTTTAATAAGTACCAAAACTGGGCTACGTGATGCAACTGCCTTCAGAACTGTATGCCCTTCACTGCTGCAAAGAAGCTTAAAAAAGGAAAAAAATGATCATTTTGACTTCAGATGACTGTCATATGATTATCGTACAGCAGCTTTGTTATTTTCTAATATAGTAACATGAGATGTGATAATATTAAAAACAATGTGACTAATTTCTTCCTGTTTTCCCTTGATATTTTTATGAAACCATCATTTCAAGTTATCTTTAAGTTCTGCAGCTTGTACAACAGCTGAGCTCGTTGACTCTGTTTAAATAAAGACTAATAATGATGGTACAGGATGGTGCAAGGGGTAGAGCAATAAATAAGCTTGCTGAGAGTGGCTTGTAATAACATCAGTGTAGTGAAATCCTATGGCTTGAGTAAGGAAATGCCTTAGACAGCAAAGCACTAGGGAAAACAGGATGAGCAATTGTGGCTTTGTAATGGTGTAGGCAAGATGCACCATCTGTCTTTTCCATCTCTGAGGGTGGTGATTTCTCCCAAACCCCACAACCAATGATGTTAGCAACAGTATGATACATTTGGCTTGCAGAACAGCATGAATCTTGGTGTAATCTACAAGTCACTAAAGTAATGGGGTTTGGCTGTACGTTCAGCATTGCTGCTAGTGATGGACACTCTGGAAGGTGGCCTGGATGCCCAGAACACTTTCAACTCCAGTCTGATTCTCTGGGCACAGTTTTCCTCACGGGGCACAGTCTTCTCCTACCATACAGAATATTAGCTCACATGACATGCTCGAGCCCATTTCAGGAAAAATTCTGTCCTGTGTTGTACAATTGTAACTTTCTAGCTGTAGGATAAATCACAAACCTAACAGAGGCTTGATTGCTCAGACTGGATTTAGACTGTTATTGCATTACTAAAATAAAAGGTGTTATTACAAGTCAACTATACACTTATGCATTTATATGTTTATGCTTTGTTTTATTTATTTATATGTTTATGCTTTGAGTCAGGTTATTGTTGACATCGTGGTTCAGGGACTGTTTTATCTTGGAACAAGGCTTCTTTTCTTTGTAGGGCATTCATTTTAGGTTCCATCCATTTAGGCTCCACTGACTCAGGCCAGAGCTGTTCCTCTGCCTGATCAGTTAGAGCAGGATTGCTTTCTCCACTGGTTCAAATCCAATATAGTTCAAGAGCTTTTGTCAGATTGTGATTTAGGTTGATAACTAGAACATGTATTCATTCGAGAACCACATGTATGACTGTATGATCTTGTATGTTGGATGCTTAATTCTTTTAGAGAGATTATTTTTTTACAGAACATATTAAAAGGTGTTACTGGCAAGTTCAGTGGCACTGAGCAGTTGCACGGTAGAGCTAGATTCCGTGTTGATGTTAGGAATAGTCTGTCCAGAGTAAAAGTTGTGTCAGTGCAAGTTTCTGACTACTTTGCATTCATATGCCTTCTGGATACTATTCAAACTTTGTAGTTAATGCAGAAGCAGATATCAGAATTTATTATTTTGTTTTGTATAGACTGTTTTTCATGTTCTTAGAATGATAGATGAGGAAGCTTTCCACTTATAAAAGGCATAGACATCTACTTGAGAATGTAGTCCATTTGAAACAATAATTCAGAAAGGACTGAAGCTTGTCATTCATCTAAAACTTCCAAAACCCTTTCAAACAGTAACATTACTTAGTATTTCTCTCCATGGTACCAACGATACACATCCCATTTTTGAGTGTTCTGAGCCCCTTTACAGCTCTCAAGCATCCCCTTTCCCTTGACAGCTTCTACAATTTGGTTATGTGCTGTATCAGTACATTACAATTGAAAGTTAAAAATGTAATGAAATTAATAAGAGTATATTATTAAAATAGGCAATCTAACAATACAGCACTGAATGAATTACTAATTTCCATAACTGATTGCATTGAATCCTCTTAATAGAATTTTCCTGAGATTGACTTGAAGTGGGAGTCAATCTGAGAGTTTAAGACAGGTAAATGTAGATGTCTTCATCTAAGCTTACATAATAAGGAAGGATCAAGGGCACCATTCAGTTGGG
Source organism: Nothura maculosa (assembly GCA_032353885.1). Taxonomy (NCBI): domain Eukaryota; kingdom Metazoa; phylum Chordata; class Aves; order Tinamiformes; family Tinamidae; genus Nothura; species Nothura maculosa. The sequence goes on along the minus strand of JAUBOD010000314.1, from coordinate 4,516,654 downwards.
CACAACTCCCATGTCCTGGTGCTGTGTGAGATGATGCAGGGTAACTGAGTTGTCATCATGGGATTGCAAGAGATGATGCAAGACACCGTTGGCCTTGTGCTTTTCTAGAGTGCCAGGAGGAGAAGACAGGTCTCTCAGGAGACTCAGAATTCCTCAATGTGGGCAACTCACAACTCAGTGCAGTCCTAGTTATCTGTTTTTCATTTGCTGAGTTGTTGTCTAGGCAGCCCTGGCTGAAGTGGTAGCTTAGAGATCTATAGATAGACTTGGTTTCCCACTCACAGAGCTAGTATTTTACATGCTGCATTGTGCCTAGTTTCAAGCAGCAGTGACAACATTTTTGCAGAGTCCTCTCATTCTGCCAGCCTGTATTGATGCCTTAGATCGACCCCACAGGACTCTAGATGAGGAATGATTCAATAGATACAAGTGTGTTTAGGTGGTAGAATCCTGCCCATAACACAAGTAGACATCCAAATTTAGACACCTTAATCAGGAGCTCACCAGTATCCAGGATTTCTAGTAAACAAACAGCAGCATTAAGGTCAGTAAGGGTTGGTTTTCTTTTAGAGAGTTTAAGTCCAACTCATCAAAGAGAATGGATTCACAAAACCAGATCGAGTGCTTCCTGTCTAAAAGTTTTGAATTATAAAATAGTTATTCTTTGTTTACCTAAGCATTGCTGTCCTGTCTTTGTTGCAGGGATAGCACATTAATCTGGACTTTTTCTGGCTTATGCTACCTGAAAACTAATGGAATATGGAATAAAGCTTTTTATCCTTTCAACATATTGTTCCTTAATCTGTTCATTCCAGTGGCTCAGCACTGAGATTTAATGGTCTGGGCAAAAAGGATTTGACTGAGGCTTCTACTTGCCTCCTATAGTTCCTTTTTCCATTTAGCACGGAGCCAACATGGTGCTGCTCTGCCTAGTAAACAGTCTGAAATAGTTCTGGTTCCTCTGAGATTCAAGATCAGGATAATATCTATCAAAAAAGTATGGGTTCGGAATGCCTGTAGCAGTGGACCCCAAAGGGGTACCACAGTTATAAATTACCTGTGCCAGGTAAGCCATACTTTGATACTGCAGAAGTGGACATTTGTCTTTATAATTAATTACCTGGAAAAGAATATAGCCTACTCAATAACATATGAAAACAAATGGTGATCAAACAGTCTTCAGTACAAATGAATATGTATGGAGTTTTATAGCTTTGGAGCTGAATTATTTGTGACTGGCTGATATGCTGAATACTGATGGAAGCAATAATACCTTGCAAATTACTAGAGCATGGCATCAATTATCAATTTGTTGGTTAATTGTCTTGATTTATTTTTTTTGCAATCTTTATCATAAGTTGCAAATGTGCAGTTTTTTTTTAAAGAGGCATTTTTAAAAATTCAGCTCCTAATTGTGGCTGCTTCTGCTGCTATTGCTCAGGGCAAATGCCTACCCAATGTCACAAATTTATGTGGAGAGAGGCTGTGGCAGTGAAACACAAATGCAGTTCCATCTCCATCCATTATCTGGAACTAATCACAGAACAGTGAGGTTGAAAGGGACTTTTAGAGATTCTGCTCAATCAGGGTCACCTAGAGAACGTTGTCCAGGATTGTGTCCAGATGGCTTTGGAATATCTCCAAGGATGGAGACTATACAGCTTTTCTGCACTGCCTTTTCAGTTCTGTGTTATCCTCACAGTAAAGAAGTTCATCCCCATATTCAGAGCAATGTTTCTGTTTTATGCTTATTGCTTCCTGACCTATTACCAGGCACCTTGGAAAGAGTATGGCCCCATCCTCTTGAACATCCACCCTTTGGATGTTGAAATGCATTGATAACATCCCCCTCACTCCCCTTCAGACTGAACAGGCCCAGCTCTCTTATCATTTCTTTATGTAAAAGGTGCTCCAGTCCCTTCATCATCTTAGTAGCCCTTTTCTGAATGTACTCTTCAGTGGCCCCTATCTGTCTCCACCCAGTGGTCCAGTGTGTCCAGGTCCCTCTGGATGGCAGTGCAGCCTTCTGAGGTATCTATCAGCCCCTCCTCCCAGGTTTGTGTCATCGGCAAACTTGCTGAGGGTGCTGCCTGTCCCTTCATCTCAATGAGATCAGGCCCAATATTGAGCCCTGTGTACACCAGCTACAGGCTTCCAAACAGGCTTCTGGCCATGGATTACAACCCTCCAGGCTTTGCCAGGCTTCAGCCCACCTTACTGTCTGCTTATCTAGCCTGCACTTCATCAGCTCGCCTACGAGGATGTTATAGGAGACAGTGTTGAAAGCCTTTCTGAACGTAGACAACATCCACTGCTCTGCCCTCATCTACCCATCTAGTCTTTCCATCCTAGAAGGCTCTCAGGCTGGTTAAGCAGGATTTCCCCTTTGTGAATTCATGTGCTTGGAGATGACATCTAGAATGAGCTATTCCATCCCCCTTGGAGGGATGGAGGTGAGGCTGAATGGCCTGTACTTCCCTCGGTCCTTCTCCTTGTGCTTTTTGAAGACTGGAGCAACGTTTACCTCCATCCAGTTCTCAGATACCTCTCCCGAGGTCCTGAATATCTCAAAGATGATGAGCATGGCTTGGCAATAGCATCATTCAGCTTTCTCAGCACTGATGGGTGCATCTCCTCGTGACCCATAGAGCTGTGTGCATCATAAATTTACATAAATGATCCCTAATCTGGTCCTCTTCCATCAAGGGAAAGTCCCTCTTTCTCCAGACTTTCTCTGCGGTCTCCAAGGCCTGGGATTTCCGAGGGAAGGTGTTAGGAGTAAAGTCTGAAAGCGAAGGCGGCCTTCAGTAACTCTGCATTCTCTGTATCCTCTTATCTTCCTGTCCCAGTGGGTAGGGGACCACATTTTCCCTGATCTTTCCTTTTCTCGCTTATGTATTTAAAAAGCCCTTATTGCTGTGCTTGACCTTCCTTGCTATATTCAATTCCAAATGTGTCTTGGCCTTCCTGCTCTCATCCCTAGGATGACTTCTCTATATTCCTCCCAAGTGGCCTGTCTCTACTTCCACCTTCTGTACAGTTCTTTCTTTTTGAGTTTTGCCAGGAGCTCTGTGCTCACCTGTACAGGTCTCCTGCCCCCTTTGGTCATTGATGTCTGAAGAATTTAGGGCTTTGAGTTAGAGTGAGTGTAGGAAAAGAAAATTCACAGGCTCCTTTTCTACAGAGCTCAACCACAACATGTCTTTCTGACACAGATGGGTCTCCTCTGGTTTGTCCTTGTGTGAATGATCACAGGCCGAAGATGGACTGCAAAGATCAAGAGACATTATAGATTGCCTTGAGGACAGGTTCTTTGAAGTAATAAGAGTCTTTCTGGAGCAGGAGATGGGAATCTGCTGCTGCCTTGTTGAGCTAGCCAGGTGGGAACACGGTTTGCTAGCGGGAGGTTGGATGGCTCACAGCTCTCAGGTCCAAGCCAGCTGGGGAGCTTCTCCTGCCGCCAGAGCTTCACTTGTCCTCAGAAGACTCCAGCCAAGGTCAGTGGAGCTACTGCAGGAGAAGGGACAGGTTTTAAATAGGAACGGTGGAGCTATTTAAGGTTATGTGGTAACGTTCCATTCAAGTCAGCAGTTTTCTATGCATTCACAATAAAAATCAAGGTCACTATAGCTGTGACAGAAATTAGCACTGGTTTTGAGGGCAGTAGATACAGCTGGCAATATATGGTCGCCAGGCTTTAGTCTGTTAGCACTCTGCTGTCGAAAAATATTTCCAATTGTAGTGTAATGCAGTCTTGAGAAAAGGCTGAGGATAAGAAAGATCTGCCTATCTGTCAAGATTCATAAAAGGAAACATGATTTTTTTTTTAAGTTTTGTCTATGGTTTCATAGTCCTTTTAATATTATATCCAAAGGACCTTTTTTTGAAAATGAGTATGGAAACTCTGAATTATTTTAGACAATTAGGTCAGACAATTGACAAATACGGAAGTTTTTAATTCTTTATAATTTGATTTCTACTGAATGCAACAGGGCAAGTTCAATAAGCAGAGTCTCCTGAAACAGTTTGTAACCTTTTTTGTTTTTGTGAACTTTTGTGAACCTTTGTATTTTTGTTTTAGAAGACTAACCTTGCTCTATGCTCAGTCTTTAACTCCTGTTTTATACTGGCAGTCAAAATTGAAAATCATTGTAGTTTAGTATTTGTCACATTTTGGAAATTTGGAAAATTTATCACAATTTGGGACAGATCTTACCAATAATTCCCTTTTACTAGACTTTGGTACTGAAGCGTTTTGACCTACTAAATCAAATTATCTTTGCATCAAATAGCTTTTTTCTTTTCAAACCTATTGTTGCAGCCGACAGAACACAGAGGTGGCTGTTTGGCTACCAACCTCTCCCCGTATGTGCCGGAGCAATGACCTGCCTTGCTGGGAAGCCTGTTAACCACGGCAGGGGTTGCACACTTGCTGGTGCTTCTGTGCACATAAATATGCTGGAATCCACCCTGAAATGTCTTGGCACACAAAGTGAACATTTTGGGCTTATCCACCTCAGTGACTCACACGGTGTCTGCGTTCCCGTGCGTAATCCCAAAGAAAAGTGTGTGGCGTCCCTGCTCCTTCACACTGACATGTGCTCACGATCCTGCAGCCACACGTGGCTGGTCCTGCACAAATGCACAGCACTGCTAATGCAGAGAAAGCTAAATCGGCGCTTTTGCTGACTTTCTGTTCCTGCCTAAGGTAGTTCCAGCTCCAAAGCTCGCCCTAGCTCAGTTTGTCGCTTCACCTGCACGAACAAAATGCCCGAGTGGCAGCAGGGCCTTTCTGTGGCGGCTGGGAGAGGCAGGTGGCCAAGGAGCCCTAAATCCTGCCACGCCAGGAAAAAAAATATCAGAGCCGTCCCCAGGGGCTTGCTCAGGCGGTGATTGCGTGGAAGAAGAGAGGCCAAAGCGTCCTCTTTGGTTCAGAAAGTCAGGTCCATGTGAAAGGGAGCATCCCTGTGAGCAGCTGCTCTCAGGCGACATAATCCCAAGACTTTGGGGGAAATTTCCCTTTTATTGCTTAAGATGCATCTTGCGAAGCAGTGCTTCTGGAAACACCATGTCTCTATAAGATGCTGGTTGTTTCATATATATATATACATATATATATAAGGTAGTTCTTTCTTTATATTAAGAAATGTTTTATCTTCTCATATCTTTTTTAGAGAATTGTGGATTTGAGGCATCTCCAGGTTGAAATTAGAAAACTGCAAACAGAAATAATTTCAGAAATTGTAGCCAATTCATTTTCCTAAAATCAGCCTCCTTTACAGCTTTATAGTTGCAGAATTGGAGATCTTCCCCACCAAATCACTATAAACAGTGAAACGTTCATGTTTCTCTAGCACAAGCAGTTGTAGCAACAAGCTTAGCAGTAAAAGAGGAGGTTGTTCTACCTAAAGATTTATAAGAAATTTACTTTTTTTTTTTCGGTCTTTCTCTGATCAGCTTCTAAATACACTTGTGAAGACTACAGCAATTTCCTACAATCCCCATATATTGCAGTCTTTTGCATTATTGTACATATATGCATAGGAGAAAAATAACAAGAAATTATACCTATTTTGTATTTCAAAAGTGAAAGGCATTTCAGGGAAATACTTGCAGTCAGGAAGCTTGATTAGCCTCTAACTCACACTGCTATAAATCAAAGTTGTCTTCCATGAGTGTTTTTTAAGATATGCCTTCTTGTGACGATTTTAATGTTTTTCACATAATTTTACCTTATTTACTTCTTTATTTGCATTTTTCCCTTATTTACCTTTTGTGTGAGTGAGTGCGTCTTCCAATATATTAATAAAACAAATGACCATTTAATTTAATTTGAAAATGAATTTCCGTTATAAATGCTTATTTTCCAATGCAAAGCATTAAAGGGGTGGGCTGTGGTGGACTGTTTAGCCACGCTATAGAAGATGATTTTTTACTATCCTCACCCTCCTGAATATCTGTCTTGGAACTAATTCTTAAATACTTACTAAGCTGATGTCAAAGTTGCATGCAAATGGAGATTTGCATTGGATTGACAAAGTTAAGCAGCTCTGAATCATAGAAACCAATCACCAGGGAAAATATATTGTTAGCAACAGTAATTACAGCAGGTAATTGTGCCATTTACCCCGTTACAGACCACTAAATGTGACGAATTTGGAACATAGCAGCTGTCACACAGTGTTAACTTTGATGTTCAGGGGGTTGGAAAACTGTAGCATCTTTTGGTGCTGCTGCATTAAAAAATAGAAGATAGAGATTTCACAAGGTTCAATGTGAGCATAAATGATAAATTCTTGATTTCTGGAAAGATAGCTCCATGAAAAACAGTCTCTTTTAATTGTTTTCTTGTGCTTCAATAAATGTGGAATATGTACATGTTTGGTAAACAGAATTCATTACTTTGAGCTTTTCAGAAGGTGGACAACATAAAGGTGGAATTCAATGCAACTTCTCACTGTATCATTTTAATGTTTGGAAGTAAAGAGAGAGTGCGGCCAATTGCTGCCTCAACAGATCTTCCATTACTTGATGAGTATACTGTAATCATTCTGTTTGTTAGTACCCACTCTAAAGTTAGTGGGCCCCACAGCTCTTTTCAGCATCCGAATATCTCCTTTCCAATTGACAGACATGTAAAGTATGTAGGAATACAAAGCCAAATTCATCCTGGGATGGCAATAGTATTACAGAATGGAATGGGTTTGCTTTGCTTCTCAACTCTGGCGTAATTCTAAATTCCCAATTTGTGCATCAAACACTACCAGGCACTTAATTTCAGTCTTGCTTCTGTTTATTTGGGTAATTCCTGGTGCTCCTGAATTTGTGGGCAGTAGAGTTGTTTTGGAATTTTTCAAATATGTGAAATTTGTTAGTACATGCTTCTGCAAACATTTATTTATCAATATAAAATACAAATATACATATGCGTAAGTGCAATGATCATTATCTGTAAGCATGTTTGGCAACAAAATACAGCATGGGCTACAAAATCCACCAGTGAAAGACGTTAGAGGAAAAGGAAGGTGATGGCGCGTTTCCCCGCGCTGGGCCGTGGTTTGGTAGCCTATGGATATAGGTGCTGCCTGCGCAGCCAGGCCCTGCCGAGCACCGGGGCCAGCTCCTGTGCCGAGGGCCCTGTCTGTGGGGCCAAAGACAGGACCCTCCTCGTGGGCTCCTAGGGCTGGGGGCACCAAGGGCTGTGTCTGTGGGGACGAAAACAGGGCCCTCCTCGTGGGCTCCCAGGCTGCTGCGTGGCCTGGTGCTGGTGTTCCGGCCTTCCCAGGCACACTCATTCCCAGGAAGGTTGGGTTGGGTGCGGAGGTTGCGCAGCAGCCACGTTGGGCCCACACTGTGCTGTCCTGGTGAGCCTGCTGTGCAGGATACGCTCTAGGGCACAGGGCAGAACTGAGTGCAAAGTGTCACTGCTGAACTTCCACTGACTCTTCGCTGGTGACATCTCTGTCTCCATTTCCAAGTCGAGACACCTTTCCTGAATATGGGAGCGACACTACTGGAAGCCTTTTCCGCAGTGAGCTCAAGCCCTGCAGTTGCCTTCCCAAAAACAGAACTGCCCTTCTAGGGACCCCGTGAGGCATCTGCTCTCCTGCGGCCCACTAAGGGGAACCATCTCCTCTATCAAGAACTTGCTCTGCTGCGTAGGAGAACAGATGTTTTTCCCTTAATACTTGGTGGCACTGCAATCTCGAGGACACCAAGAGCAGGATCAAAGCAACATCCACCATGGCAGTGTCCCATTTTCTTCACCTCTCCTCTAGTCAAGAGTTATCCCCCATCATGGCAGTCGTCCTGTATGGCAAATCCCTGGCAGCCGAGGATAATAATGAACTGGCAATATCCTGAAAGCATAGAAAAGTGGCACCAAGCCTTTCCAGAGGCCTTAGAGTACTTTTATAGTGTTACAAACTAACTTTGGACAGCACTTGATTTCTCTTTTCCCATTGTGTGAGCACCCAAAAAAGTGTTGCTAGAGGGCCTTTTGTGGAGCCCTCCAGTCACGTAGTTGATCTGTAAGTTGTGCAAGATGGAGGCCAAGCATCCAATACACGTATCTCTTGCTGATAGCAGACTTCTATAACATGGAGTCTTTCAGTAAAGAAACAGCAGCTTAAAAGAGCTGGCATTAGGAGAAGCACTAAAATAAGCACTTTTCAGGTAGCTGAGGAAATTGGAGTAGGATATTTACAGTTCTAGGCTGGCTATTTTTCTACTAGTGATAAAGTAGGAGTCACTGCTGTAGATGCAGAATTCGCTCTCATTGTCACTTCTGACAGCATAATAGATGCTTGGGAAAGCATCAGTTTATCATAAGTACCTGGGAGGTTTACAATGCAGGTTGGAATTGAAGAGAGTTTATCTAGGAACAAATAATGTGTCTGCTTAGGGAAAAAAAAAAAGTAAAAAAAAAAAAAAGTGAAAAGAATATATCAAGAAACCTGAGCTAGAAGATAATAATGAAATACCTTTTTAAAGGATAGAAACACTGTTTAAAAAAATGTCAGTGATAAAGGAGACAAGATATTAAGAGATCAGTTTGCATTAAGGCAAGAAAGAAGTGGGTGACAAGGTCAAAGACCTCATGTCTAGGCTGAAATCTCTTAAGGTGGGATTTTCAAAATCATTTTAAATTTGCATTGCAGTCCTGCCATTGAAGTCAGTGGGAGTTACGGTCTTTCCCTTAGGGGAAACAATTAAACCTTTGCTAAGTGCCTTAGAAAACGCTTCTCTTGAACTTTTCCCTTCAGGAAGACATATAGAAATTGGCAGACATGAAGGAAATTAAAGTTTATTTTATTTTAGCTGTTATGTTACATATTCTGCAGCAGTTTTCCTCTGCTCAAGTGGTTGTAAAGTGTAAAAATTCATAGGTTATCTTATGAAGCAATAGTAAATTAATATTAAAGTAGAACTCTCCCTGAGAGGGATGTTATTTTTTGATATTGCTCCTATGAAATGAGAAATCACAGCTAAAACACAAATTTTGAAGATGAGGAAACACAAATTTTGAAGATTTAAGTAGGTTTAAGTGAATTCCTCAAGAGCAGTGCAGGTTGGTGGAGGGGAGCAGTGATAAACCTGACTTGAAATACATATAGTCAACATCTTGTCCATTGCAGCTGTAGTGGGGAATATTTTTTGCCTTGCTCAAGTTCTCAGAAATCGTAACACTGATTTCTTGTTGAAAAGATACTACAGGAAAGATGGAATAGATTACACACAACTTGTGTGTTGGTCTTCTCTATTTAAGATCTGAGAGAGTCTGCTTAGAGCCATAAGGGCCATGCTTAGAGTTTTATAGTTTAGAATTTCTAGTGGACAATTCAGCAAGACTTACAGCCATAATGGCAGACAGACATAAATTACATATTTCTTCAGTTTAGGATGAAAATTCAGAATTTCAGTTTTGGAGTAACCAAAAAGATAAGAGAGATTTTATATGAAAAATTACTTGCATAATGTTCTATAAGAAAAAAAAAGAAGGCTTAAAGC
>JAUBOD010000314.1:4481929-4494966 GCA_032353885.1 Nothura maculosa | reverse complement strand
GGCTGGTGCCCAAATTCCTTTGCCAAACCAGAGCATTGACTTAAATGGGGAAGAAACCAGAACTGGAAAAACTGGGGCTGCTGGTGTGCAGAGCACCTCTGAAACTCTGGGTGAGGCCGAGGCCAGCAGAGGCCTGGCCTGTTTCCTTAGCACAGTGAGGGTTGGGCAGATACACCATTCATCAGTGAAAAGTGCATATGGGAATGGCTGGTGATAATAGACCAGTCCTTCTGGCACCAGTTCAGGTAAATCGTTGATGAAGTGTCTCCAGCTGTTGGCTTAGAAGCTGAAAGATACGGCCTGGAAATTAGATTGGGCCAGAGGTGATGAGCCCAGCAGCCCCTCTGAGCCTTGCAGCAGAGCGGGGAGAGGAGGAGTCAGTGATGGATGGGGAACAGCTGAGTGGGAAGAGGCAGCCTGTCTCTGCTGAGGAGGTCTGAAATCTTCCAGAAAAAATACCCTCAGACTGAACATGATTCCAGGGCACGAGCGTCCCTCCATGACTCAAAGCAGTTTCCTGGCACATTAGCATTGGAAGCTTGTTTGTGGGCAGAGCTGCAACATTTCACCCTAATGACATGTCAGCTGCGACGAGAAGGGGATGTCACATTCCTAAATACCATCAGTTTTTAAAAAGAAAAGAAAGCTTGTGTAACACATTGAATTTCATTAAGTTTTTTGCTTCCCAGTGGATACTTGTGAGTGTTGGAAAGAACCCCTGCTTTCCCAGTAACATAAGGATTAGAATCAGCTAAGACTGTGTGTTAGTCAGCTCTTATTTTTTGTGAGAAGAGGTAGGCTCTGAGAATGCCTTGCAGTTACTGCAGCTGTTGCAAAGCTTTGGAATTATTTATCTATTAGAAACAATTTAGATTAATTGTGGCCCTTGCCTTGTTGAAATGGGTCAACTGCATAAGGGAGCAGAGGCAAGAACCATGTGCAAATATTTCAACCTCTGGCACTTTTTGTTTTTATTGGTAACAACAGAAAAATTAATGGGATAATTCCTGTTACGCTTCCCAAAGGAAGCAGATTGAAGTAATGTTAACGCTGGATATGCAGTCGTCAACTTAGGAAAGAGGATGAGATATGTGTAAAAAAAATTTCAAGATTTAGAAGACACAGTAAGAGCCCAGTAGAGCAGAGCTATCCTCTCTATACAGAGCTGAGGTGACCAAGGGCATCTGAAAATGTTTGTGCCTGAAATACATTTTCAAAATACTTGACTTATTACTACCCTTTTTTTTTTTTAAATGTAAAACTGTGATTTTTTTTCAGTAGATATATTATCTGCTTTAAGTTGTATTTGGAAAGTGTTTTATGTAAGAATCCAGCATAAAATGACTTGGTTAGAGCTGCTTGATATGGCTGTAACTTCCCTTTAATTGGATGAAAGAACTTTAGTGGTGGATTTTTCTCCTACTATATCTGTATATATACTAGCACATATACGAGACTACTCTTTTTTTCTTTTTGCCAGCTTCTCTTTGAGTTCCCACACTCATTTATTCTTTGATTATTCACCTGAACCATTTTTACTATGATGTAAAATTAAATAGCAATGTTTGACTACTAGAGTTTGATATAGTTTTTGTAACAAGTTGCATGGAAACTCATGGCCTTTTTTTGGATTATAGGCTGAGATTTGCATTTCCTGATAGTGAAATTCCCATGGATATCATAGAAATCTTGTCCACCTACTAAATAATAATCAGTGTCAAACTACTGAAAATAAATTGGCACCAAAAACTATTATATTTGAAGGAAAAAAACCAACATTCAGAACAAGCTTAACTTGTGGACTTTACATTCATTCAGACAGAAGTTACTAGAATTTGAGATCGCTCTCTTACCAGAGATAATTTAAGGAAAATCCAGTATTTGTCTCTTCTCTGTGGTTTTCACTTTTTCATGAATGGAAAGCTCAAACAAAAAAAAGTAAGTTTGGGGAATACTTCATAGAAAATAAAAAAAAATTATAGCTAAAATTTTTTTGGTAACTTTGCTTAACATTTGTAGTTCAAAATATTAAAATGCAACTCAGATGAGTGATTTGGCTAGCTGTATGCTAGCAAATGTAATCTAATGATTTGTGCTACTTTCTTTGTCAGTAACTATTTAACACACGTGACTGTTGCTCTTTTCAGCAAATTCAAATTAATTCCTTCATGTGCAGTGACCATGATAATAGCAGGTTTTGGTTATTGCTCTTCCAAATGAAGCTTGTGAAAATCTTTTAATTCTGATACCCTAAGTGTTAGGAAAATAGTTTTATTGGTATCGGAACAGAAGTTTTGTTGATGTAAGCAGAAAGTTTGTTAACTTTGCAGATAATGCTAAAACCTAATGAAGTATTTTAGTATTTTTAACATCACAAATTTAAGCCCTTGATTGCTGGTGTTCAGCTAAAATAACCACAATCAACGTGTGGCCAGGTAGGCTCTGAAAGCTATAATTGTGAGACAAGTGGCATTTGAAGCCACTGAACCCGTTGTAAAAGATCTGGAATTAGTCTTAAACTGAATTCTTAAAAGCAAAACTCTGAAAAATTCTTGGCCCCCATTCTAATGAAAGCTGTCTGGAAATTGGGAAAGTGTCATGGCAGGAACCTTCCAAAAAGCTCTAAAATCTACTATTTGCTCAACTCTATTTTTTCAAATGAAAATTTAAACAGCTACTAAATAGTGGAGCTGGGATTTTTACAGTGATGTGAAGAGGCTCAAATTCATGGATGCAACGTGCAAGGCCCTGCACTAATATAGTAATAGGAGTGCCCTTAAGGAGCTGATAATCTCATGGGACCATGTAGGCTACCAGCTGGGATAAGGAAGAGTAACACAGAAGCTGCTTGAGCAGAAGGCATATAGAGATTCGGAATTCATGAAATCCTCGTGGATTTGGGGGCTTTTGGTGAAGAAGAAAACAAAAGAAGGGAGGAGGAGAAAGGCTGTGGAGTGAATAGTAAGGTGTAGGCTGTAGAGAAGCAATAGCTGTAGGAAGAAGTGGGCCAATACTTGCCCCACTGCCTGGTTGAGTGTCTGCTGCAGCTCATTGGTTTGCACATCTTGTCTCATTTGCTTCCTCTGGGATTTTTGCTCCATTGATGGTGTTTACATGTGGGCTGGTGGTTGCTTTTTGCAGTGCCAGATCTGAAGTGAGAAGTGAAAGTTTGGTCCTGGTGTCCTGAGAAGGCAGATTCCCACTTTTGGAGAGGCTCCCAAGTTTGAGGCATGGGATTTAGAGAATATTTTCAGCCAATAGTGCCTTAGTTAGTGGTATTTTGAAGGCCTGATTTGAATTTACAGGGGTAAGAAAATGTTACGTTTGTTTACAGATTTTGGATCCAATTCTAAAAAGCAAATAGTATTTGAGCCTCACCTGCAGTGTACTTTTTAATAGATCCTAATGTGCTAATGTCCTAATGTCCTAATTGAGATTCATCGCATTCTGTAAGTCAGGCTTTTAGAGTTACTCAAGGCTGGCATCTCACCTTACTACAAGTCACTACCACGGTTCGTAGGCTACTTGAGACTTTTGTCCTCAGTGGAAGCAGAAACAACCTCCCTTCCTCCCTCTCATAAAGAAACAAACAAAACCCCCATAAACCTAGAACAAACCCCTCAAACTCGTGCTGTAATCAACCCTGCCCAAGTTGTTTGCAGGCAGCAGAGACCTGGCTCCTCAGCTGGGCTGCATCCTTGATGGGCACCGCAGGTGTCCTGAGGTTTTGCCATCGGGTCGCTGTGCAATCCAGCTCTCCAGCTGTGCAAATGAAGGGAGATACTGGAGCTGACATGGCCAGGTTGTTACAGGCCCTAGCGACATGCCCAGTCCCGACCCGGGGAGCTGCACTCATTTATCATCCAGAAATGATTCCCACAGAGCTCTCATTTCCTTTGTATGTCTCCTGGCTCTCTGCCCTATGGAGATTTGAGTATGTTGCATAGGAGGTTAGGAGATTTGGCCTTTTCTGCCACAGTTCAAGTGTAGATGCTATTCAAAAATACAGAGTTTCCAGTTTCCTGTTGGAGGTGATGTAGCTAACACTTGTAAAGGTAAATATCTAACCATACTTTCTGTTCTCAGGAGCTGAATTTCTGTAATAGAAACACTTCAGAGTTACTGCATGCACCTGCATTTAATTAGTATTTTCTGCAATTTCCATTTCATCAGAAAGAGACAGGACCCAGCTGCTAAAAATAATTAGATGATTTTGCTGAGGATGCTAAAACATATATTTTTTAACTTGTATCTGAAGAATATACTTCAGCTTTATTACATGGCATCATCACCCAACTGTACAGATTGGGCTTAGAATTAGGACTGTGTTAGGACCCTGGCCTTCTCAAAGTGGGTGATTTTGTATTTCAGAAGCAGAAGCTGTGCTCTTTGAGCTGTCCTTGGTTTAGCAAGGATAACATTCATAACATTTCTGCTCATCTTGGATAAACGCTTTCAAAATTAGTAGGGATCTTTGTGATTTGAACAAGCACTAGCAGGGTTCAGCAGAGAGCTTGTTCAGATGACACAAGGAAGGAAGAGTCAGCAGGGCCTTGATTTCTGGGCATTTGCAGCTCCATGAGATGGAGCAGCAAATCATTTTTTCTGTCAGCCCATTCATGAAACTCCATTGCTTGAAACCCCATATATATTACTGAAAAGATGGCACCAAGATGAGTATTGGTTTATTTTCCTTACCTGTGTTGTTATGTAGTTAGCCAAAGGTATGTTATTAAAAGCACAGAGTAGTTCAAAGTTAATTGCTGTTTTGTCCTTTCTTTTTTTGCCATATTCCATTTGCCCTGGTTTCTTGACAAACCTGATAAAAGTATTTTTTTCCTAACCAAGCTCCCTTTTCATGCCCTTTTATTCAACTGATAAAGTTCTTCCTTGCATGACCTTTTGCCTTTGCATCTGATTCATTTTCTATTATATGTCTCTGCCAAGAAACAATAGCAACAAGCCCTAATGTCCATTTGGACTGATGCAGAAACAACGTTTTGCACTTGATGGTTCAGGGCATTCTGGTATCTGACCAACCCTAAGTAAAACACAGATGGGAAGAATGTTGTTGTCATGCTTGCTCTTTAATATAGACTTAGAATCATAGAATTGAGGCTTAAGGTTGGAAGGGGCCTCAGAGCTCATCCAGTCCAACCCCTCTGCTCACACAGGGTCACCCAGAGCACGGGGCACAGGGCTGCATCCAAGCAGGTTTCGAAGATCTCCAGAGAAGGAAACTCCACAGCCTCTCTGGGCAGCCCATTCCAGGGCTCTGTCCCCATCACTGCTAGGAAGTTTTTCCTTAAGTTCCTATAGGACTTTTGATGCTTCAGTTTGTGGCCGTTCCCTCTAGCTCTGTCAGTGACGACCACTGAAAAGAGGCCACCCCCTCCTCCTCACTCCCTCCCTAAGGTACTTATAGACACTGATCAGATCCCCCCTCAGCCTTTTCTTCTCCAGGCTGAACAGACCTGAAGCTCTTTCAGCCTTTCCGCCTAGGACAGATATAGAATCATAGAATGCTTAGGGTTGGAAGGGACTTGCAAGTCAAACTTGGGTGAGCAGTAGCCCTATTCAGCTAGAACCCAGCTGAAGGAACTAAACAATATGTTTTTAACTTTATTCATAAATCATTTTCCTTCCCCACAGCTAATTAGTGTTCTAAGTGCATAGCTGCCTAGTCCAACATGTATAAAAATAAAGCAAGTTTCTCTTACAAAGTAAGAAATGTACCAGGGTTTAATAAAAGATATGCTAGAGTTGTGTTTCAAAGGAGGCTTTACCACAGAAGGATCTCAAGTGTGGTGCATTTTTCTAAGCTAATTAAAAAATACTCATGAAAAATATCTTGAATTTGCCTGACTCTAAAGTCACTGCAAAGCATTTAGTATATGACAACTTAAGGAACACTGCGCTCTAAAGAAGCCAATGCTGCAATCTCTGCTTTTTTAATTGGGCACCAGTTGCTCTTAGGAATATAGGAGAAGCTAAGTGGAGTCCAAAGCTTTAACTCTTTCCTGGCCGTGCTTTTCTTTTACCTGGCACCTCCTGTAGTGCTGGAGTGCAGCAAAGGCAGCGTATGGGACGTGGCTGTGGGATGCCTGGTACAGCCTCCCAGGGCTGCGGGTGGCGAAGGGCATGGCCCTCACACAGTCCAAGCATCAGTGCTCCTACAGAGAAGTGCAGCTTGAAGGAAAGGCTGAAGAAGTCGTCCTGACACAAGATGAAAGCTGCTGATTGCATTTGAGTGATTACATTTTGCAGGAGGAACATCCCATGGTGTTTCTTATCAGTTGGGAAGCTGGCAAACCAGGAACCCTCTGTAGAATCTGGCTAGAAGCCTGGCAGGAAATAGGTTACAAAAGGAGGTTGTCCAAGACCCACCCGACCTATGTCCCTTGTGAGTTGTCTGAGATTTCTCCATTGACTCGTATAAAGGGGGTAAACTGGCTGGTTTCTTGTCTCAGCTCAAATAACTTTAGAAGAGCCTTTTCGGAGAGTGAACAAGGGACTTTCAGATAGAGTTTCGATAGAGTTTCTGCTGGGACTGTCCTCTGAGAATATCCAAATTAATCTTTTTCTCAAGGGGAAAAAAAAAGGACATACTCAAAGGCTTTCATTCATACAATGGCTTACAACCCTTTGGCACTTGATGGTCATAGTCTAAGAGTCTTAGCATGACTACCAATTCAATTGTAGCAGAGAAAACTAACACCAGAGGAATGAGACTTTCCTACAAAAAATGCTCTCTTTTAACAAGGCTAATTAAGGCTGCAGAAATATAGATATATGCAGCCAGTAGATGCATTATAAACATGACACATATGGTATGGATATGCTCTACATAGGTGAAAATGTGAAATTCAATGTATTGGTGTAAAAACTAGTGTCCTGTTCCTCCCTCTCTCCAAATACTTCCTCTGAACAGATACAATAATAACAGATTAGTTAGTTGAAGTTACAGCTGGGGCTATATTCAATCTCTCTTTCAAATACACCTGAAATTAAATATCCTCAGAATGCAGTAGAATTGTACAGGAGACTTTTATTGTACAGAAAATAATAATTGTTCTCCACACACACACAAAGAAAGGGCAAATTATTATCAGCGAGTGTCCTTGTGGCTGGTACAGTGTGTTTGTGCTGCCGACCAAAGCAGACAAGGGAGCAAGGGCAGGAGGTGCAGCTTTCAGCAGTACAGCTGAACTCTGCTTCTGTCCTGTCCTCTCCAGTCCTCTCCTCAAAACACTTCTGTCTTTTCCATGGTTCCTATTCCGTCTCTTGCTTTTCTCCCACATGTGCCTGGGCAATGTCACATGTGATACTTAAGGAGTTAGTTTCTTTACTAGAAGTTATTTCCTTAGAGCAATTTGTAGGGAAAACAAAACAAAACAAAAAAAAACCAAGAAAAATGAGATGTAGAAATTACAGATGTAGAAATCAAGACTCATGGCCGAGTTGACTAGGTGACAAGGTTTGCGTAAGAAAAAGTTAGTGGCCAAAGTCCAGATAAAACAGAAGTCCTTCCATTTTTGCTCCTATTGTTCTGTATAAACAAGTCAATGTCTGAGGGAAAACATTATTTCAGAAAGAAAGCTTTGCCAATTCATAAAACCTTAACAAAATATGTTTCCCTTGACTGTTAGAGAGAGCATTTTCTAAAATTGTTAGCTCATTAAATTGGAGAAGAAGCTTTGAAGTTTTTATGCTGTGGACTGATGAGATTTGCAGCCAGGCACGGGCAAAGCCAGGGTTCTGTGAGGCAGAGGCTTTGCCTGGCTGCAGGGCCTGGCACGGAGGTCTCGCTAATCCCCGTTATCACCTCTATTTTTCTGAGATATGAGAAATGAGTTCAAAATGAGCAGAGAGGCGAGGGCCGATGGCTTTAGAAGTTTGGAATGGTTTACTTTGCATCCATTTTTCTTAAATTTCTATGTACTCCTAAAACGCTGACAGCAATTAAGCAGAGGTGCCCATATGGGATTTGGGGACCTTTCTGGATGTAGGAATGAAACCTACTGCATCATTCGTTCTGTTTTGTATCCTTTCCTTTTTGTTTACATTTTCCTTGCCTGACACACTTAGTTGTGTGTGATTATTCTTTTTTTTTCTCTCAAATTATTTGTCAGTTTAAATTAAAGAAGACATATTTTTCTCTATTGAAGAGCCAAATGCTAACACTGATCTTCTCGTCTCTACTTCAGTTTGTTACAGCATTACATTCCTGTCTGTAGCAGCTTTTTAGAAAGCATTTGAGAAAACTCAAAATAAAGGAGAATGCTAAAAGAGAAGTTTGAGGACAGTTGTAATGCAAGAATCAAAATCTATCTTGGAAGGATTTTAATACATCCACAACTTAGCTTTTTTTTATTATTTTACTGTGAGAAAGAACCTCCTGTACCAAACATGCAAATTAAAAATTCAGTTAGGTTCTTAAAATACTATAGCCTTTAAATAGAATGTGAATAGTGCAGCTAGGAAGTGTTATAATAAAATATCCTTTTCTTATATAAGGAAAATGAGGATGACCTTCATAACTCACTGTAAGCTCTCCCTTTTATGAATTATGACCCATTCAACTATTAGTGGAATTAAAATCTATAATAGCACCAGCCATTGCACTGTGTCCCTGTGGAGCCCTTTTTCTTCCTGTCAACGTGAGGGAGTCTGCAACCTCTGCAGCTACGTGGGGGTGATATGTTTATAGCCCAAGCAAAGACAGAGGGTGTTTGCTCCTTTTCTGTGGCTTTCTACGACCTCTGCATGTTTTTATGCTTGAAGAGCAGCACCGTAGATTGATGGTCACTGGGCTGAGAGTCGTGGTAATAGGTAGTTAAGCCTGCATGACATTAGGCATGCACACTTGTAATATATGTGATGCACCAGAAGACTGTGCTGAAATCAGGAATTCAAATTCAATCTAAGACAAAACCTGCTTGAGTTGTGGCGTGGGGCTCTAGATTGTTTGTTTTCTTCTAATGCCTTCTGAACTTGAATCATTGGAAGTTTTGTTAATTCATACCTGGGCTGAACTTGAACTGAATTTTGCAGAGCTGGGCCAGGTTGAATCTCTGGTTCAAATATGCAGAAGTTGCTCTTGCATGTCACAATTATCAATGACTTGATTCCTCTTCTGATAAAATTCCAGTTCTTCCCTCAGTGCTCTGTTCAAGGAAAGCCTTCCTTCTCACTCTTCACAAAAGAAAGCACCTGACAAAACCATTATTCTCTTCTAAAGAGATTAATCTAGCCGTTTAAGAGATTAATCTAGTCTAAAGCTGACTGCTGGTATCTGTTAACTGACAACATTTTTAGTGAGTGGCACTAGTGCATTAAGTTTTATTTCTAATATCTTCAGTTGGAGCTAAGTAGTTTCCCAAAACTAGTATGTAATTAAAGTGAATTTTCTGTGTATTTCAAGACATGGAAATAATTTTGGTATCGTGAAGAAGATAATTAGTTTTGTTTCTCAAGGTAGGGCTAACAGGGAAACATAAGCATGTACTATTTTGAGGATGAGTTGCTAGGCTGAGAATTATGGCCAAGCTGAAAGCAATCCTGCATCTTAGTCAACATCTGAAAACAGAAACCCAGTAATGACTCGATTTATCTAACTCTGTAATGGAGATTGGCATAACCAGTTTCACAAGATCTCATGGAAAAATATATTCCTTACATTTTTTTAACTATTCAAGTATGTAGCTAGTTCATCATGGTTAATTAGGTGTTCTGAATTATCATCTTCAATTGTTACAAATGTCATATCCTTTGGTGGTATCGGCTGCATAATAAGAAGCTGTCTTAGTTTCAGTTATCTGTGGGGTCTGTGATTGATCAGTTTTTGACAAGAAAGACTTGTTAACAGGGCTGCATGGTGAAGCAGTCAGTGGAAAAATCCCTTTCGGAATGTTTCTATCTAATTTTGGAGAGCTGCTGCCACACATGAAATAACAACACGATTGAATTTCCTTTTGCTGGCATTTAGCAGGACCTATGGGGGTGTATAGAAATCAATGGGGGATCAGGAGCCTGGAAAATTACCTACTTGAAGAATTAATGAACTATAATTCCATATTACATCCTCAATCACATTTTGCTTCCTTTTCATTAATGGAACGAAATTAGTTTTCCATGGACAGGGTACTCAAAAAAAAAAAAAAAAAAGCAATCATGCTCTTGCTAGGATTAAGAAAAAAAGGTTTTATTTTTTCATGCAATGTGACAGTTGGAAACTTACATAGAAGAACATATCTTATATAGAAGAACATATTGATTCAACCTATTGAAGTAGTTCTTAAAATTACTTTTACAGCCCTTGTTCCAGGGTTCCTACCTTTTGAGACAGCATATGGACTTAGGCTGCTTCAGTCAGAACTTCTATCAGAGACATGAAGGACAGAGGTAGGAGCAGCAAGTCCAAAGGCATGCAGGAAGCATCTCCTCCTGCGCTGGCCTGCTCCCTTTTCCAGAGGAACAGGAAAGGGAACAGGAAAAGGAAACAGGATTGTCTTCACTGCTCTCTGGAGACTTTATCTGAGACAGCCAATATTTATCGTGCTATACAGAGAAAATCCTCATGAGATCAGCTTATGTGAGGGAAAAGGAGCAGGTGACTCTTCTCTACTGTACCCTACAGGCCAACTTTAGTCTCAGCCTTCATAATTTAAAGGAAAAATTGAATGAAAGGTTGGAATACAAATACAGGGAAACTCAAGATTATTCCATAGTTCAGTGGGAACTCTGTGGGTGCCCATACAGTAAAAGGTGTGTTACAGTGGTCAGGGGCTGTTATTGTATCTTTAAAGAGTTACTGGAAGCTGAACAAATCTGAGTGAGAGTCTAAAGAAAATCAAGTTCTAGAACTTTTATTAATCGAGGAAGAAAATTCCTTTGGGAATCACCATCATCAGCAGCAGCAGCAACAGTATTAGAAGAAAGGAGCTCATCAGCCTTTACAAAACAGATTTAAAATGCATTCTAAACAACTTTGGTTTTATCATATAACTGATATCTCCCTGGCTTGTTTCATAAGTCTCAAATTCTGTATTCTTCATTTTTATCTTTCTGTGTGATGTTTATGTGCCTGCAATATATAGGAATGTAGTGAGTCCAAAATCCCAAAGGTTGATATTTTGTTTTAGCAGCAAGATAGCACTAGTATATTGAATCAGGCTGCTATGTTTCTCTGGTGGGACCTGATTTTTACATAGGATCTCAAATCAAAGATGTGATTGAAAAGCAAAGTCTTCTCAATTATGATCATATTAGAAATCTTCTGTCACATGAAATCCAGCCAAAACACCTTTTTAAAATCTAAAGAGATCGGGTGTCCAGAATTTGCAGTAGATGTAATGAACTCTTTTCCTGGCCACTCCAGAAAATTGGGTTATGACAACAGGTATGTTACACACACTATAGTGAACTTTGATTTTGTCCTACTAAATAAGATTGATGCCTTTTCCCTATTGTGCACATGTTTATTAAAATCCTATAACCCAAACACCCTCTTAATCCTACCAAGCATGAGCGTTAAGTGTGAAAACTTGGGATGTGGTGTTTTATACCCAGACTGCACATAGCCTCTTTGAAAGCAAGTAGAAATATGCAAAACTTAGTGTGGTCTGAGTGTTTCAAGCAGACCTGTGATAGAGCATTGCAGGCTCGTCTTTGTACCCAGCTTCATTGCTAGTGTGTCCCATAGCTGCTTCCTTCTTCAGGGATGGGTTTGGAAGGGATACTTCTTTCAGGCTAAGCACCTTTTTTATACTGGGCTGGGATATAGGGCTGGGATGTGGGTAGCTCTGGAGATTACCCTCTGGAGAGCACTGGGGCAGATATTGCTGCAACTGGCAGTGTCTGTTACTTGGCAATCTTAGCTGACTGCTGTGTGCCATGCTGTCCCAGAAAAAAGCTTCCAGAATGGAAATAACTCAGTTCTAAATATTCACAACTTTGAATGAGTGGATGGTTCCTTCTTGAATGGAAAGGACTTTGGGGCTTTGGTTTAGAACTGGATCAAGAGGTTTGTGAAAGACAGGATTTTAGGAGTTGTGCTCTCTGTAACTTTGTGCTTGGTGGTGATGTACAGGCTCTTGAGACAGCAGGATTTGGTGATTAATATTTCAATCTTGAAGAGAGCGCAATGTAAAATGGTAGAACTGCCCTTCCTCTCCCCCCACACCATGGTTCTTTGTTGAGTGCAGCTTGGCCATGTTAGAGAGCTTAGGCCTATCGCTGGATGAAAGAGCACAGCTATCTTTCAAATTGGCAATTTTATAGCACTTTCAATCTTCAAAAGCTCTTATTACACAAAAATTCTCTAATAATATTCATCAGACTGCTGGCTTTTCTTTTTTCATGCTGTACCGGTGGATAATTTGCTAATGATCTTATTTGACTCTTCAGGGAGCAGAGTTTTCACAGTCTCCCTGAGAGCAAGGGATATAATAGCTGTAACTGTTGCCGCAGCTCAGCAAATGAGTGATTCAGAGGTGCAAAGAAGGTGATGTGGAAGAGCAACTCTTTTCTTCATCTCAAGCGGAGCTGGTTGCTTCCCCTCCTCACATTCAAAAAGCGCCAGGCGTCACGACTGCTTTATTAGAGTGGGGCTTCAATTAGCAAAAATGTGAGCTTTTCTTTTTTCTGGTTGAAAAATGGGTAGCATAATATGGAAATAAGCAGGTTGGCTGATTTCAGTTCAAGAAAAACACACAGAAGAAAAACTGAATAATTTAAAAGCAAACTGCGTGGAGCAGGAACATGAAATAATGAATTACGCTGCTTGGCGGCAGTGGGATGTGTGTGCAATTGCTTTGAGCACATTCACAAATTCTGCAGTGTAGACAGAGGCCTCATTTTCCTGGTGTTTTGTGGTGCTCACCAGTGTCATGCGTGCATGTTCTCCAGACACAAGAGCAGGAATCACCAGTCTGCTGCCAGGCACATTCCGCAGGCTGGAAATGCAGCCGGACAGGTCGGGAAGTGCCCAAGCTGCCCTGCCAATTGTTATGTCCAGCTTGTCTCAGTGTTCCTTT
>JAUBOD010000314.1:4464717-4481829 GCA_032353885.1 Nothura maculosa | reverse complement strand
AAATGCAGCCGGACAGGTCGGGAAGTGCCCAAGCTGCCCTGCCAATTGTTATGTCCAGCTTGTCTCAGTGTTCCTTTTTGGGCTGAAGCTGCCAAATCTCACCACTGAGATCTGGAAGATTTGGTTTGTGCAATTTTGCATTTACATAAAAAGAAAAAGTAGAAAAAATGAAGAAGATACTGCCTGCATGGTAGTCAGTGGGAATTCAGCCCTAAATTCCAAAGGGACCAGAGCTGAAGCTCTAGACCACATGCTTTGAACCTTCGCATAGCTAAGACTCTATTTTACTTCCTGGGTGAGATACTTTCAGTTTTATTTTCTCTTTTGCCACTGCTAGTTCTATCTAGTGGAAGAAAAGAGCTTGCATATGCAGAACAAGATGTCCAATTTGTGTACTTGCTTGTAAATACCTGCTATTGCAAAAGGACCATCACTTCTTTACTCGTTCTTAGAAACTTCAATTTCTTTCAAAAGTGCAAATATAATGCCTTTTCAGTACCCTCCTTCTATAGATAGTATTTCTTTTTTTTTTTTTTTTGTATGCCTTTCTAGTATCACTTCAAACGGGGTCTTCATTAGTGCTGTTAATGTTCCATATAGTCCACTGATAGAGCATAGCCACTGGCCAAGCCAAACTTCAATTAGTTTTTTCTTCTCCTGCCAGCCACCACCTCTGACTGAGCAGCTGCAAGATGATTCATCGGAGAATGTTTCACCATAGGAAAGAGAAAAATTATTTCTGGCTGCTTTGCCCATGCTAATAAGATCCTTTCAGTTGTAGATCCTTTCACAGCACTTCCTGAGCCGTGCTATGCCCATTTGAAAATAGAAATCCTTTTATCCGAATGTCAAGAAAATTTTCCATGAAATCAGTGCTTTAGCTCTACAAAACACATTTCTGCTGCATTTTCTTGTTTAGCAGATTTGCAACAGTTATTTTGTCCCATTACAGTGCAAATCTCTACAAGAGATAACAGTCAACATTATTTGGAAGATTTAGAAATAAATTTTGTACAAAACCTGTATTTCCTGAAACCCACCAGCATGTGCTGTAAGATCTTTTGCATAAAAAGCTAGTGGTGAGAAGGTTTTTGGGGATGTCTTGTTGGCTACATTGACGGAAGAATGGACTGTTCAACACTGGTTCAGGAGTGGTTCAAATGAAGCGGTTTGTGGGCAAACCAGCTGTCCAGAACAGGTCATTTCTTGAAGACCATCCATGTGCTGCCACCAGCACTTGTGTGTAGCCACTCGTCCCTGCCTCCGCTCAGCAGCTTTGCATGCAGCCATAACAAAGCTCAGGGAATAAATTTCTCTGTTTATTGGCATCTGATGAAGCATTTCATCCCAAGTAATATTTCTTGGGATATAGGTTTGTCAGATAAATACAGGAGAGCTACTCTGTTTGTCAGTTCACCAATACTGACATGACATTCAGGGTTTATTTTCCTGAATAAGCAGTGAGTTCATCAGAATGCATTCAGCCTTTGCCTGCAGCACCCTGCTCATAATTACACAGTTTACAGATTCACAAATAAATTGTTCTGAAGAGAAGAACACAGGCTTTCTTTAATTCATATCCGTTATTTTGACCTAAATAAGACTTTTTCTTCTACCTTGTCACCAATAAATAAATTCCACTTTTGAGAAGGAGAGATATGTGCTACCCAGAGTCTTAACGTGTGTTACGAGGGTTGCAAGGCAGTGCTGCATTGTGTATCTTTATTTTTTCCCTTCCCTTCCCTTCCCCCTTTTTTTATTTATACACATAACAATCTATGTGTATATAAGTGAAAACTAGCAGGTAAGGTTTAGACTGCAAACCAACCTTTTTTCACTCCAGCAACATAATTGTCATTGATCTCCTTCTGATCTCTCAAGCACTTCTGCAAGTTCCCCAGGCTCCTGCCTGCTCACAAGACAAAGTTCACAGTTCTTAGTCCTGCATCAGTCGAGTTGAAAATTCTGGATTTTAAACCAACCATTAGCTATTAATTAATTCTTGATGCACAAAGAGGTAAAAATGTATCTGTTTGGTGCAGTACTCAACAAGAGTACTCTTAGTTTTATTATGATAAATACTGATCATTTAAACCAGGATCACCTAGACAAAGAGACTATTGACAGAAAATGGAGCTGAGACCCTGTAATGAAAATTTCTTAGGAATTTACTCCAAATAACTATAAGGCTTTTAAAACCCAATACAGTGATGAGATGTCTGGTCATTTTAAGATGACTGTGTCTGTCTTGTAATATAAAATGAAGGGTCAGAGACCAACTGGCTTGTAAATAAAATACCCTAAAACAGATTCTCTCCGACAGTCTGTTAGAAAAATAGAACTTGAAAACAAATGCAGATGATTGAGAAAATGCCTTACAGTGTATGCAGCTGTCTCCCAAATACTTACTGACTGTTTTACCTGCAAACATGAAATGAAGCATTTTGGTTGGGGTGAAAAGGCCTCATTTTCCTTTAAAAGTTTGATTTTGAGCAAATATCATAGGAGACTTGGGTGAGCCTATCTGTATGCTCTGCCTGCACACTAATATTCTCAGAAGAAAGAATTGTGGTTTCCAATTGATTTTTGCAGCCAGTGTACACTTTCTCCTATGAAAATAGCAGCTGACATAAATGGGAGCTAACAGCCACTATGAGCAGAATTCTGATGTATTTATATATATAATTGCAGTGGTCATTTCATGTCTTTTCATTGTACCTGCATCCCAGAAGATACTAGATCAATGTCTGATGTACTTTTAACAATTTGAGTCTTAAATTGTTATTTTAATATTCAATTCTAAAGATTCCTGGTTGATTCCTGGCATGGCCAGAAAGGGCTTATGAAAGCATGAGAGTATATTCAATATTCAAACTCAAAAAAAGGTTTTTTTTAGAGGTTCTTCTTTCTGAAGGAAACCTTTAGGTTATAAATATCTGTGCTTGGAATCCTGACAATTCTTTCTGATAGTAAGAGGAGAACCTGACTCTTGCCTGCTGAGGCACTGGTGTAGGATAACAGGAGTGCCACAAGACAGGGAATTTCTACTGACCTAAAATCAGTGTCACCAAGAGCAAAATTAGTACTAGAATAAAGATATATTGTTTTGATACACACCCAGAAACAGTCTTGGTTTATCAGGTAGCCTGTGCTCAATGGGTTAACCCCTGGAAACAACCTAAAGCCTTTTATACTGTAGGCAGCTAACACACAGATACATAGATATCACATGATCTGTGGCACAGTAAACAGATAATCTACAAAATGAGCTGCTAATATGTAAACAATAAATAGGATTAAGAGAATCTCCACTGTCAGACAGCCAAGTCAGCTAAGACCTTCTATGTACAGATTCCCAAATTTACCACAACATTTTGGAAATATAAGTGTTAGTAATTAAAATAATTCTGTGAAGCTGGGAAATACTACAGACTTGCTTCTTCCAGCTGGGTGAATGTAATACTTTCCTCTAAGTGAAATGTCTTTTTCTTTTCTCTTTTTGTTCTTACTGAACAGACATTGACGAGTGCTCGGATGGCTTTGTGCAGTGTGACAGCCGTGCTAACTGCATTAATCTGCCTGGCTGGTACCACTGCGAGTGCAGAGATGGCTACCATGACAATGGGATGTTCTCACCCAGTGGAGAGTCTTGTGAAGGTCGGTATCTGCAACCCACGGAGTGTTACTGCTTGCATCACTGCAGCATCTGCCATTTCTAATTGCTAGCCCCTCGAGGATCAGGGGAGGTTAAACTTTGACCTAAATAAATTATGGTTTAAATAAGCAGTAAATGGGAGACCTAAAAAAAAAGGAAAATATAACTATTCCTAATTTATAGGTGGAGCACTGACCCACTGGAAGATGCAGTGATTTGCTGAAGATAATAAGTAAAGCCAGCAGTGCTTAAATCAGACTCTCTCTGACCCTGCCTTCTGTGCATAGCCCTTGCATAAAGAATTGGAAAAATGAAATCATATGCACTGATCAGTCTCCTCCCATGCTCTTTGTGCAACTGAAGTCCTAAAATAGAAAAGGCAAGGATTTTTTTCCCCTCTTTCTCCCAAAAAGGGTGCAAAGGTTGTTTAATTTTCTCTGAAGGCTGGCTTTTATTTGCTAGATAGCTGCAAAGGAAAGCTTAGATACAAGATCAAATTACAGCATGATAGGAGGTAATCATTTGATCTGCAGTTTGTGCTGAAAGCTAAACTAATGCAGGTGACCTCGCATTTACCGTGGGCTGATAGCCTGCACTGCAATCTGTCACTCCACAGTCACCTGGGCATAGGTCAGATTCTTTACATGTGGAAATGGGCCTCAATCCAGACCCCTGTTTCTCTCGTTCATTTCTTGTGTGCTGAAGTGGGCTGTGTTGCAGATCTTTTCCATTGCAGAGGATCATTATGCAGCTCTCACAGCCCTACCCACACTCACCCAAGTCTTTTCCTGTACCTAGACCAACCACTTTTAGGAAGCTGCAGAATAACCCTAGAGCTGGGAAGCTCTAGGGGTGACCTGGCAGGGGTGCAGGGGATGGGAGTGTGACAGGGACAAGGAAACTTGAAGGTTTTCTTTGTTTTATGAATGACATGAGAAGGAGCAGCAGCTTTGTAAGTACAGAGCTATTTTCAGATGCAATTTGTCTGCTTTTAAGATTTTACACGTTGCTACTCTAAATAAATGGAGATCAACCTTGTCTTTTTATCATGGACTAGTTAGGACAGAATTAGTAGTCTTCCTTTCTTCATTCTCTGAATACTTAAATGTTCAGTGCTCACGCCGTGTAAGCCTCCCCTCCTTGCTGTTTAAATTCACACTGGTGGGCAGTATCAATCCCAAAGGGAAGGCATTGAATTAATTTTAGTAAGGCAGACACACAGACTGTTCCCTACTGAGAGCAAGAATGACCTTTGCAGGATCCCCATCACCAATGCTTTATTTCAACACGTCTTCACCACAGCTGAAAGCCTGTGTTCCCAGGAGGAACCAGCAACTTGAATCAGCGACTGCTTTCATAAGTCCAACTTTCAGTGGCAAGAACGAGCTAAATGTCAGTGTTGGCTGGCCAGGTGTTATTGCAGGAAGGTGCAAAGACCTCTGAAGAAGTTGTGGTTCCCCTGATTGTAGGTCACCCTTCTTTCACTCTCTAAGCACAAGCAATACTCTAGCTAGGCTATTGTGCAGATACTTCTCAACACCACCCCAAGATTTATCTTCAGCTTCAAAATCTCATTTGTCTTGTGGGTTTAAGACAGTGATTTGGCACCTGCCATCTTAAGAGATACATGATCTGCTACTCAAAATGAAACTTGAGCAGCACATCTGTTGCTAGGATGTGTGCAAACATGCAAAAATCAAGCAACAACTTCTAGGCAACTGAAAAGCTAAGGAAAAAGGTTGTTACATGTATGCAGAAGTGGCAATTAATACTATATCTTGACCTTTTCCACGAGGCATCAGCAACTCTTTAAAAGGTACACACAGAGGCCAACAAGTGATTAGAATTCATTCACGGATACCAGGGAACTGTCTTCAAGTCACTAATGATGGAAAAGTTTCAGTCTGATTGATTGCAGCTCTAAATTTTGGAGTATGTAATGATACAGCTTGAGATAGGAAGAAGGTTAGATATTTTATTGGTGTCTTACTATATCACTTTTTATTGAATTGAAGCCTGTGACATTGCATCTGGATCAGAAAATAAAATGTGAAAAAAAGATATGAAGAGACAGCTTCAAATCTATTGCTGCTGAGCTTTCAGTGCCAGAACACAGGCTGCAAAGCAGTCGTTTTCTCCACTGGCTGGTCTTTGCACTGTGGAAAATTCCCCTACTGGATTTAAAGACAATTTGTCCACTTCTTCAGTGTCCCCTAGGTAAGAGGTGATTAGCTGGAGACGTTGATGGGTGGCCCTTCAGTTACTGCAATGGGGTAGCAACTTCCAGGCTATATTGATCTCAAATCTCAGTTTTTCATGTCTGAGTTAAAGTGCTTTCTTTCTTGGTTGCTCTACTGGGTCTGCCTCTAATCTGGGTCTGTCAGTGTCCTTGGAATATCTGTCTGTAGCACCACAGACAGCACTTCGGAGATCCGTGGCAGTCACCTCCTTTGTTTCCTTCAGCAAAGCCTCCATTTTTAAAAGATACAGGTGGAAACACCTTTATTAAGATTACAGAGGCAAAGGAGCATTTCCTTAAAAACTTTTTAACAGGAGAACCAAATTGCCCCCTGCCCCTTTTGCAGGAATTGGTCCCACTAGGATTCCTTGGTAGCATCCGACTTTATCCATGCTCGATATTGAAGTAAGCTGCTGATCAGCTGCTTTACACATGCATTGACCTTGGTTCCTGCTGCTGCTTTGGCACAACTGAGAATATCAAGTATTTAGACTAATGCTGCACTTGTGAATATGAAGAATAATGCACTTGCATTAGTGCAGCTTGCAGTCTTATTTCACTTGGTACCTACAAATGATGGCAGATTTAGAGATTCCCTTGCTATTAGTTTTGCTTCACGTTATGCTCCTTGGCAGATCTGTAGTGTCAGTAACAGTGACCAGGAGAAATGCTGCGAAATGCAGCTGCAGGGCTTGGTGCTTCTCCTTTGGAAGCAGAATTATGTTATGCATCATCCTATTTCCAGAAAAGTGGTGGAAGGTCTGCTGCTTTGCCTCTGCAGATTTCATGGATTTGGAAAGTGTCAAATTCTACAGAGATGCAAGTAGACATTTGCATTCAGCACAGTATATTACCTTCCTCTTCAGCCCCCTGCAGCTTTTCTTTACACAGTCATACCGGTGCTATAAAGCTTGTCTCTCACCTACTATTTCACAAAGAGAGTAAGCTGAGATAATAGATTTTGCAGCCTCAAGCTTCATTGTATTCAAAAACTGGGACCTCTGAGGGCAAAATCCTAAAATAAGAATATTTAGACCCAGTTTGCTCTTCAGTTCTCTGCAAGATCCCGATTCCTTTGAATCTGTCCCCTGCAATGTCTGAAAAGCCCCTAAAATAGGTTGAAGAGAGAGGCTCTATTAGTTCAAACCAGAAATAGTGCAGGATGTACCTCATCAGTTGCTGGACATCGTGCACACTTCTGTGTCAGAAGAAAAGCTCACCTAATTAATTGAAGCCCCTTTGGACTTACCAGAAGCATCTGACAGATACCAGCTGTTGTTGATATATGGGATGGGAGCAAAATATCTTCACGCTCAGCAGGTATCAAATTCTTTAGATGAGACAGCTGCAAATGAAAGCATTGGAAAACATCAATCCAAAATGCCCAAGCTAATTCAAAAAGAGGCTCCCAGACAGAGGGGTAGGGCTCTCCTTGAACAGTTTTTTCCATAACCCAGAATAATGAGTGATGGAGGCTAATTAGAGACCCCAGCATGTTCCCCAGCCTCACTGAAAGAACAAAGTCAAAAACGGCCCCTTCAGCATTCATGTCTCTGGATCTGGAAGGCAGAGGAATTGCTTACCATCAGGAGGTCTGATTTTATAGCATAGTACATCGAGTGGACTAGCATGTTCATGAGGTTTCCCTTGTTTAAAAACACCGTCAATTCATAACTCTACATTTAGATCTTCCTCCAGTCCATCCTTTGCAAACAAACCTATTTAAAACATCAGTATTAGGTGTGGGAAGACAATGCACACATCACCAGACAGGAGGTAAATGACTTCTATGGAAATCAATCAGTATTTAACTATGCTGGAGTGTAGGCAGGAGGCCTGCTGCTTGGCCTGCTGTAGGCAGTAGATCTGCATTCCAGGGATGGGAGAGTTTCTCATCTAACCTGGCCACACTGCAAGGTTTGGCAATTTGAACATGTTTAGTGTATCAGGAAGCAACACTTCTGTGCAACTGGTGTCACTAGCATTCAAAGCTCATCTCAGCTTTTTGCATCTTCCATATCACCTAATTTCTGGCAAGTGGCTTTTGGCAAGTCACAAATACATGATACTCAATTCTTCTGCTATTTGGAGAATGGTAACCTCAGTATTGAATAGTATTGTCTCATGTGCCTTGGATTTGAGTCTCCCCTGCCATTTTATTGCCTGTTCCATCAATCAGTATCACAAAATATTTCTCTACCTTCACGGACAATTTTTATATTTAGTACTTCATTATCAATAACCCATTTGTGGAAGACTTTTGTGGAACTCCCTTGGGATAGCTGTCCATTGTACAGCTTGGCCATTTATTGTTGCCTTTTATTACTTACTAATTAACCAGTTACTTATCTGTGAGCTGAATGCCCCCTTTATTCCACAGAAGATTATTTTTCGTAAGAACATGTACTGTGCAAAGGAGCTCACCAAAAGTTTTGAATAAAAAAGCACATTATATCATCTGGAGCTCTCTTTTAAAGTATTTCTTAATTAGCAGTGTGCATTTACTCTGGATCTATAATACAGTGTCCTGAAGCAGTCTTCTTTCTATCTGAAAGCATTTGATGCTTTGGGCTGCTAGTCTCGTTCATTTATTACAAGCTTCATCCTTGTAACATGGTTCTGCTTTTGAAACTACACACGATCTCAGTGCATTTCTGCAGTCTGTTTAGTGCCTTTAAGAATGCAGAACTCGTTTGTGTTGTGGTTGTTGCTGGCCACCAGTACAGACTGGTTGTTCAGCAGTGGCAGTTTGTACTAGAGCCCACACTGCTCAGGGCCAACTCAGATGTTACTTCCTCCCTTTGGGATTTTTTGACATCTCCACTTGGGATTCTTTGACTATATGCTCCAAGAAACGGTCATTAAATCTGCTATAATGTAGTCTTGGGTTGCATCCTGCTGTGGCACTAACCCAGTCTATGTGGCTCAGTTGAAAATTCATTTTTTTAATGGAATTACTTGCCCTTGTGGCTCTTAAATTGTAGAAATTGAGCTAGTCATTTCAGTTACCATTTTGTATACTGTTAGTCTTGTATTTTCCTATTGATGCATTAAATAACTTGCCTACAGTGAACTCCTTTCTTTAACATATAGCATGACTTTTGCATCCCTGGGTCTCCTTTGTCATTGTAACACAGTTGTACTCTGGGATGATAGGGTTAAAAGGAAAATCCTTTAAAATACGCCAGATAAAAATGTTGCAATTTTTAATATGGATTAGATAAATACGAATTGGTCCTTAATTTAGCACTAGTGACATTTTAGTTGTTTTTCTGAGGCAAACCTTCAGGTCTTTTGAGACTCAGTGTTCTAACATCAAAACACTCAAGCTGCTTGATTCCTAGGCAATGTGTTGTAAATAGCCTAGAGTGAATTGATATGTTTTTTAAAAAAAACTATATGGGAGTGATAATAATAACCCTCCGTGACTCAGTGTGCTGGAAATACGCAGCCCGTAATCCGCCCACCATTGTGTTCAGCAGCAAGGCTCGGTGCAGGGCCAGGGAACACTGTCTGTAAAGGCAGGGAGTTTGGAGGGATGCTCGTAGCTCTAACCAGAATGTCAGTAGCATAACTCACCATGGCGTGGAAATCCAGGGGAAAGAGTGACGTGAAATTCTGCTTGCCCTGGATGACTTGTGTGTAAGTTTTTTGCAGATAATGACAGCAGTTTGTTGTGAGTGAATGATGCCACTGCGAATTTACTGCTTGTAAGTTGGTGTTTCTCTTGCTGTGTGATAAACACATGGGTGTTTCCGATTAGCTTAGAATCAAGGCCTAAATGGCTTCTGCTTTGGCCTGGGATATATATATAAATTACCCTATCCAGAACATTCAGTTTTATCAATCAAGTAAAGAACGAAAATCGGGGTTTTTCAGAGTAGCTTCTGCAAGAAGGACAAGCACAGTAGCAGTGATAAATCCTCCATTATTTTCAGTATCAGTGCACTCGCCATTACTGGATGCTCTTGGAAAACATATCCCAGCAATGTGTTCCCCATGAGCAAGTTATGAAATGCACTTGTACATAAGTACCAAAAACAGACTTACAGCTTAGACAGTCACTACCTGTTTAAAGGAAACTGTTCTTAGTTACAGAAGAATTATTACAGAATTTTGTCCTAGTATCTCATATAATGGAGTTATTTTGAGTTGTTTTGAGTGGCCAGTTTATTTAGATTAGATATTACTCCTTGATGATGGTAGATATGTGAAAGCTTTGTAAGTAAGTGTCTTTTAAAGAAATGAACACAAGTACCTAAAAGCTGTTTATTAAGTATGGCTTGAATAATAAAGAGAATCCTGCTGTTGTTGTTGTTCTTACAGTTGTGTAACTTAAAAACAAATAGATTGTTAAATTGTTAGATTATATCACTTTCAGTGTGGAGTTAAAATAAAATAAAGAAAGAAAAGAGCAGACTGAATCTTCCATCCCTCTGCTCTGCCCAGATCTGCACCATTCAGCCCTTCCTGTTAGATTTTGTCTAAACATCTCTAAGGCTGGAGATTCCTCAGCAGCCTCCCAGTCGTCTCTTCCACTAACCATTTTTCCTCGTGGTAAGGAAGAGTTTTCTCATTTAATGTGTCCCTGACACATCAGCTGCCGGGGCCCGTGTGAACAGGCACCCTGAATTAGATTCATAATGCCAGTTGTCGTCCAGATGCTTCAGAGGATAATGAGGCAGGATGTGTGGAGATGTGAGAGGATCTGCCCCTCCTGGATTATCTCCTTGGTAAGCAAGGTCACCATAAGCCCTAGTACAAGACGTGCAATTTTTCTTCCAAGATCTATTAGCCGTACTGAATATTCTTGCCAGCTTTATGCGTCTTTGGATATGAGGTTTTTTTCTTCTCTCTACAATGTCTTGTCGTGTGAGTGTTAAAGATGGTTTATGCGTCGTATGAAAAAACAAATCCTTTTGTCAGACTTGAATTTATTGTCTTTCACTTTGTTTACCATCCCCTTTCTTCTATAAGGAGAACATATTCTTCCATATGGAGAACAAAAGCTCTCACCTTGTCTTCTCTGGAGTATTCTGAGTTTTTGTTGTTGATTTTGGCTATGTCCATTCCTGCTAATGTTGTTCTAGAGATGAACAATCCATTTCTATCCAGATCTTCTCAAATTATACTTTTCTCATCCTTCACAGAAGCCCTGGTAATTTTGCAATCCTTTCTTTTTTTTTAAGATGGATCCACCCTTAGTGCAGGCAGTATTTGAACTAAACCCAGAATAGTGATTATTTATATATGAAATCCTAATAATTTGCATGCTGCTTTTCATCTCAATTCATATTTATGGTTTTGGTTTTTTTTTGGTCTGTAGCCACATGAATTTGAAATAATTGAGTTATTTTCCTTCAAACCTGAATGGAAGGAGCTTTCAGTTCCATTGCTGAAAACAAAACTGAATGTTGTATTAAGTTTTTAAGCTGATTGTGAAAGATATGTGCATGAATCTACCGCTTATTTTGTCTCATATCGATCTGTTGGATAGTTAAATACCACAGTGTTACTTTTTAATGAACTCTAATTAAAGAGCTTGGGCTGGACTGTCATGAAATTGAATTTATAATTAGACTCAGTGGAGCTACTTCTATTTACACTTGCCACAGACCTAGCCTCTACTTACTCTTGTAGTGTCTTCCACATTTTATTTATGTCACATATTGTTGTTTACCTCATGCTTTTTCAAAGCCAACTTTTTCCAGCTAACTTTTCTCCAGTCAGATATCTGAAAAGCTAAATGAGGGCTATTCAAGTATAAGGCAGAGTATATGCTGCTAGCTTGTCCTTGCAAAATACTTACATGTGTAGATTGGTGAAGTGGGTCTTTAAAGGCACTCTTGAATTCTTTGAGATAAGATTGTTTTGAAGTCATTTACTTTTTTTCACTGGAGACATTAATTTTGTTCTTTATTCTCTATGCTACAGACAGAGACTATAGTACCATAACACTGCAGCTTGACTAATTTAAATATCCTAGTTTGTATATCCTAATAGATGAGGCAGTTCTTACTTAAATGAGCCTACAGGCCAGACATCACCTTTCATGTTAACTTCTTAGCAGGTGAACTCTAATGTGCTAGGCAGAGCCAGCAAAAGGTTT
Source organism: Nothura maculosa (assembly GCA_032353885.1). Lineage (NCBI taxonomy): Eukaryota > Metazoa > Chordata > Aves > Tinamiformes > Tinamidae > Nothura > Nothura maculosa. Next base: position 4,469,826 of record JAUBOD010000314.1, on the reverse strand, counting down.
TGAAAAGAAGTTTTGATGCCTTTCTTGTTAATTGAACATCTCTTATGAATATGGTTTACTGCAAACTAATGGGTTTCATGAGCTAAGTATTATTTTTCATCCTGTGTTTCTTTTGATTTCCTCTTGTGATTCTATCTAGTTTGCTCAGTAGCATTTGTGTAGAAAAAATATACATGAAAACATTTCTTGTTGTTTTTATTTTTTAAGTTAATATGACTTGAAAAATGATTTCATGAACTTGGAATTATTTCTTCCTATGCTGAAGCACAAATTAATGTTCAGCTGAAATCTGAAGAATCATTTATAGTGGCTGCAGAAAGACCATTTTCGTTAATTGAATGAGGTCTAAAAGATTTGCATGACTGTTTTTGCAGACATTGATGAATGTGGAACTGGAAGGCATAGCTGCGCCAACGACACCGTTTGCTTTAATTTGGATGGTGGCTATGACTGCCGATGTCCCCATGGCAAGAACTGCACAGGAGACTGCATCCATGACGACAAAATCAAACACAATGGTCAGATTTGGGTGCTGGAGAATGACAGATGCTCTGTCTGCTCGTGTCAGGTCAGTAAAGGTGAAAATTAGCTGTTTCTGCAAGATGGTTGTAGGGGTGAAGAGAAGACAATAGTGATTCCAGTGAAATTCCTGTTTTAGCTGCCCTTTCTGCTATGCAGCTGGTGCTACTTAATTTTGTTACTCTATAGAGTGTTTTGGGGAGAGCCTCCTCTCTCCAGCTTGCACAAACACAGCTGCCTTGGAAAGTTTATTATACAATTCTCTGAGAAGGATCTAGTATGGTTTTGTTAGCAGAGATGCCAACTTGTCTTTTCTTGGTGGAAATCAAGACTTTGTCACTCAAAGGATACTGTCTGTGTAGACACATATTGGCATTGGTTACCCAACCCATTATCACTAGCAGATGGCTATAAATATAGATGGATTCTATAGCTGAAGGGTAATTTCAGCTTAACTTTCTCAAATGTCTGCTCCAGAATGCCAATCTCAAGGAAAATGTAGAGGAAGTCCGTGCAGTACGGAGAGCCATTATACACTGGTGACCAGTACTGAGCATTTCAGAGCCTCAAGTTTCATTAGCATGAATTTAATTTCAGATTACACTTCGTCATCCTTTTGTAAGTAACTGCACAAGACAGGACTGATCTGGAAGTTTAAAACAAGGCTCAGCTACAGCACCCATATGAGAATAAGAGAGAGTTAATGCAATCCTTTCAAATTTGACCTTGAGAGAAATACCCTTGGGTTCTATCATCGTAGACAAGACCTGCCTTAAGACTAGGTGAATGAAGCATTTCCACAAGACACTGAGAATGTATCTCAGTGATCTATGAGTGTGCAGGGGAACTTATGGTACGTAGAGTGCATTGTGCCTTCTACCTCTGATTAAACTGTATTTTAAAGAAGTTACATAGTGGAAAATGTCTTCATCTGCCAGTGGCTTAGACTAGCGCCAACAAATCAGGTTTTTGTACATGTGCAGTTGGAGTAACACAGATTTCTGCCTCGTCTCTGTGCCTGTCTTGCCTCAACAGAGTGGCTATGTGATGTGCCGGCGAATGGTCTGCGACTGTGAGAATCCCACCGTTGACCTGTTCTGCTGCCCCGAGTGTGACCCACGGCTCAGCAGCCAGTGCTTGCACCAAACTGGAGAGCTTTCCTACAACAGCGGGGACACGTGGATACAGAACTGTCAGCAGTGTCGCTGCTTGGTAAGTCCTCTGGTTACAGCACACAAGACACAAAGAAAACAAGGTGGGAGATACTTTGCTGGGTGCTTTTTGGTGCATTAGCATCCATTTAGTTCCATCTGGAGTATGTACATAATTAAAATGTGTGTGTGTGTGTGTGTGTTTTAATGAATATTTGTAATTATTATCGAGTCCCAGTCAAAAATGTGTTTGGACACAACAGACATAGTCAAAATTATTTGATCACGAAGATTGTTTTAGCAGAGTGCAGGTAATTTGAATGTGGAATATGTGCAAGAACACAGGAATTCAGAAACATGTGAAGCATTATAAGAAAATTCTAAACAAACAAATATGAAATCTTTATCACAGCTGATAATTTCTAAGGTTTTTATAGTATAAAATCTATTCATTCAGACATTTCCAGTAACAGAAAAATTAATAAGACTTTATACAGTCTTCAAAACAGTGAGATTAGGTTTGGAAAAAAAGGTTTTTTAAAAGCTTGTGATCTTTTCACTAGGCACGTATTTTAGATTCTAGGCAAAACCTTTTCTACCTGATGCAGATCAGGAAATACCAGGACAGAAACAATCTTAAGATAAAAATGAATTGTTTTTACCTCAAGTTAATCTCCAGAGGTAAAACCTAGCCTATCTAGCAGCTTTCCTGTGTCAGAACATCATGAAAAAGAGCCAGAGATCAATTCCTGTAGACAAACTTGACTTTCAATGTTACCATGACTAAAATCCAATGAAAAAGATTCCCAGGTGCTTCATTAAATATCTTCAAAACAAAACAACAAAACAAAAGACAACCTACAGCTTGGGACTTCCATAGATGTCGCTTCTTTATTCAAGATGCTACTTCAGTAACTAAGCCTACTTTCCTCCAATTATCACAGGGATATTTTAGTGATAACTTTTTGTTTACTTTTTGTAGTGCTCTTCAGTTCAAGAAATAAATTGAAAGTTCAACATCACTGCAGATTTTAAGATTACTTTCTTTAAAAAAAAAATGCGGAAAATTGACCCAGATGAGAATTTTTATAAAATAGAAACTTGACAGTACTTTCTGCAGCAAGAACAGTAAAGTCAAGGCCATGACAAATTCCCAGGGATCTTTCTCGCCTTTTACTCTCAATAAATTTAACTCACCATTGCTCAGAGAATTAGATACAGTTCTTGTGAATAAATGTCTTTCCTGGGCCAAATGTTGCTTTGTTTCTTTCCTCCCTCCTTCATAAATCCTGTCTGCTCATTCTCTGCTCAAATGACCTGAATAAGTTTTTAGGTTTTAGTCTTAGATTAACATTTGTTCCAAACAAATGTTAATCTAAGACTTCTATGAAATCTTTTCTTTGACCAACAGAGGCAAAAATTTGGCCCTTGTCCAGAATTCAATGCAAGTTGGTCCCAGCTTCCAGTAACTGAAGTGAATAACTAGACATGTTAAGATTTGTCTACAAGTGTGCAGTAACTTCCCCAAAGAATATTCTGGCTCACTGCAGGTCTCTCATTTGACCTTCTCAATTTCTGATTGAACCCATCATGTAAAGTGCAGAAAGTGGGATTTAGACAGGAAATCAGTTAATCTGGTCATGCTGTCAACAATGAGTGGTAAGTGGGTGGAGGTCTTTTCACTTCCATTCCCTGTTAAACTGTGTTGCTGATTGCTGACAGTCCCGCTACAAGCAATAGACTTGTAACCTTAGTGGGGAAAAAAAAAATAGCTCCTTCAGAGCTGAACATATGAGGGCTTCTAATGCCAAATCAACAATCTTAATAGAAATCAGAACTACAGGAAAGAGACATCAAAGCAATTTTGAAACATAGTCCTGTTGCAGCTTTTGCCACTTGCAGAAGTAGGACTTAAGAAAAGAATTCATATTCTGTATTTCATGAAGCTTACTTTTCAGTTGCCAAATTCATTTAGTTCAAAATTAGTTCAGTTGCAGAGCGCACTGACATAAGTTAAATCTAATACCTTTCCTGAATAGCATGCAGCAAAAAGCACTCAACTTGCTGTTCCCCACAGGCAACGAACATTAGTGATCTCTGCACTAGCTTTTGAATAGGACCAGATAGAAAAAATGCTTGACTGAGGAGGATAATGCTGACTCAGAGAAGGAGACAATAAAGCAAGTCATAAATCAAAACAGTAACTCATAATCTTCTCTTGTTCCCGAAACATATTTTTAACAGCAAGGAGAAGTTGATTGTTGGCCCTTGTCATGTCCGGAGGTGGATTGTGAGTTCAGTGTCCTCCCGGAGAACGAGTGTTGCCCCCGCTGTGTCACTGACCCCTGCCAAGCGGACACCATCCGTAACGACATCACCAAAACCTGCCTGGACGAGACCAACGTCGTCCGCTTCACGGGATCTTCCTGGATTAAACACGGCACCGAGTGCACCCTTTGCCAGTGCAAGGTAATGAGCAGGGCACGGAGCTGCAGTGTCTCTTGCCCAGCTGGTTCTGCGGCACAGAAATGTCAATGCCCCGAGTCTCATGCCTAGTCAGTGTCTACACTTGCTTTAGAAGCAGAGGAGGTTAGAGGCAGAATGTTCAGTTTGTGAACTTCATTCTTGTATGCACTGGTGATGGCTTTAATGCTCTAACAGGTCAGAAGCAGGACAACAGCCCATGCCACAGTGTGCGTGGAGCAAGTTACAGGGCTTGCTTTTTCCATGAGAATAGCTCCTTTCCAATTTGGTTGCAGGACAGCTCCATGCTTTCTTGCAAATGTGCACAGTAACAAACAGGTATGTAAAATAAGGCTGCGAAAAATGTGCTGTGTGTCATACTACAAGATTAATAGAAATAATTGATTTCCTCCATCAGGATTGTCATGATTAAATACTTCATGTATTGGTTGTATAGGTAGTATGTTTCTAGTTACATGAGTATATAGTTTTCTTGCATTGAAGTTAATAATAAAATCATCATAATGTTTAGAGCATCTAATATTTTTTGTAGCCAAAGGAACTCAGTTTGAGGAGAAAAAAAATACAGCTATGGGCTTACATGGATTCTAGCATCTCTTCTAGCATCTTTTTCTAAAAAATGCAAGAGACAGAGAAGTTAAAATAGGATTTTCCTATTCAAAATAAGCCTGTAAGTAAATTGGATTATATTTTCTATACACTCTTAGTAGAACAGACTAAGAGTGATTTCACCATAGCCAAGGAGAGAGAGACAGAAGGATTCATCCAAAGGATGTGGCTCTCCTCCTGCAATTCAGGATTGATTTGATCTTTATCCTATGTCCTTCCCAAGGAGGAAACTTCCCAAACTCTAATACATTCTACCATAAACTATTTTTAAAAGGTGCACATAAAAAATAGTGTATTTTACTGCTTGCTCTTGGGAGAGAGAGGCAGTAGTTGATCCTGAAGCAGG
>JAUBOD010000314.1:4445137-4462887 GCA_032353885.1 Nothura maculosa | reverse complement strand
TACACACATTTGATCTGCATTGAGAGAATCAGACTGGGGAAAGAAGTAGTGGGAATTTAGAAAACATAATTTCTCAATCTTTTTTAATCATATCTTAGTCAATCTGTTCCCTTAATTGCTAATATACTCAAAAAAGAACCTTGCAAATTAGCAGAATCGAAACCAGAACTCTCAAACCTTGCAAATTAACCTTTGCCAGCTTTACTGCCTGGATGTAACAATTTGAAGCACTTAGGGCTAAATGAAACTCCCAGTCTCTTCTGTCTGAGTTAAATGAAACAAATAAAGCCCAGAGTGCTCCTGTTGAGCAGCCCCGCGCTGGCACCTTTGCAGCAGCCCAACGTCCTTCACAGATCTCAGCCTATTTGGGTTCGGCTGCGGCAGCTTTGTGGTGCCCACAACAGCTACTGCACAGGGAGGGGAATCACCACATCCCTCCCCGGGCCGGGGAAGGACAGCATGACAATATCATGGATCAGATCAAAGTTTGCACATGTCTCTGTTTTACAGATCTCTATATTAAAGCTTAGTGGGTGTTTGCAATTAACTGATCTTCTTTTCTATTCGATTCTATTAATTGCGTTTTATTCCCTCTTCCCTTAGAATGGCCACGTTTGTTGCTCAGTGGATCCTCAGTGCCTTCAGGAGCTGTGACGCTAACGACCATCTCTCACAAGCAGCAGTTTCTGGTTAAACAAATTCCTTTACAAAAAAAAAAAGATCTTTAGACCAAAAATTTTACAAAATCAAAACTGAAATTAGGTTGGTTTTGTCTATCTGAAGTGCAGGAATGTGATGAACTCAGTGAGGAGTCAGAGTGAAACTCATGGGACTCAAGAAAATCTCAGATGTTTAAACTTTTGTGTGAGGTCAGGCCCAACTTCTGGCTATTTATATGTCTGAAATCATTATGCAGAATATTAGGTTAGTGTAAAATGACACACTGTAATGATGTACATAACAATGTCAAGATCAAAAATGAATTGGGAGTCTTTTTAAGCTTGAGGGTCCAACACTTGACTAGGTGCAGAGATTTTTACCTAATCATATTTGGATCTGCGTAGATGTGCTTGGTTGCTCACTGCAGAAATTAGCAGACATTTGAGTACCAGGATGAGGCCTTCAGAAATAAAGAACGTAGTGGCTAAGATGTGTTATGCACAGTATGTGCTCTGAAAAAAAAAAGATACAAGTTATTGTAAAAAATAAAAACACAAAAACAAAAACCGTGATGCACAGGCATGGCTTCTTAATGTTTTCTGATGGGAAAAGTCATCAATATTTCCTTGTTTTACTGCACTTACTATTATTTCTTGATTGGATTTGTTCAGTATAAGCTCGTTATTGTGCAAATTTAAATAAATATTTCTCTTACCTTATATTTCTTTGTGTTGCCTTTCCTTTCCAGACGAGTCCTTGTTGTATTGTTATTGTTCCTCCTTTGTCAGCACAGCTCAACAGCTCTACTTTGCAGATAATGTATCTCTCTCCTATAGCTCCTATGCATGCCGAGGGTTCCGCCCAGCACATGATGCCCATCATTTCATATCTTGGCCATTCCTCTGAGAGCAGGTGAATAACTGCCCGTGTGGGAGCCATTACGGTGGATTGAACGGAACGACTTGAACGGCTGGAGAGCAGGGCCTGGGCTCCGGGCATGGCTCCCTGGAGCGGGCACAGGCTCCTGGCTGGGGCTGCATCCGCCCTGGGTCGTGCCCTGGGGCTCAGGCTCCCGCTCCCTCCAGCCTTTGGCCTGTCCTTCTGCAACAGGCTTCTTGGCTTGTGCTTGTGGGACCTCTCTGTGCATGAGGACCCAGCCATGGTACTTGCTGATAAGGTCATCAAGCAATCTGAGCAGGCAAAACTTTCTGTTAATATCATCCCTTTATGGTATTATGTTAAAAGGGAAGTCTGTTTATATGATTTTTCACAATGCAGGATCTTTGCCCTCAAGCAGAAGCTACTTTGCAATATTTCATATACAGGAGGAGATCAAAGGAGTGCCATGCAAACATATGAATCTGATGATGGGCGATTTTTTGCACTCTACTCTTACTGAATGTTGCATGGTTTTGGATTAAGAAACACAAGAGATGCCTGGCCAGTGAATGCTAATAATACAGATAAGAATAAACTAAAAGTCTGAAAAAATACAAAAGAATAATTCATAAAAAAGGACAGTATTCTATATTGGACCATTAAAGCCACAAAGACTTTCAGTCCAAATGAGCCTTTTGCCTCTTTGACACCTTGTCTGTAAATAACAGCCACTCAAAGGATTTACTTTTTTGTCCAATTCCTGGCAAGCTGCAATCAATATTCTTAAAGGGGAGCGTGAGCACCTTGAAAAAGCAGCTGTTCTGTGCGGAGGTTTCTGAGCTGCCTCCTGCACCCGCCTGGAGGAGCAGCCCTGTCCCAGGCACAGGGCAGAGTCCAGCTGCTCTGGGGGCAGCTGCCTGCCTGCTTCTGAGGGGACCTTCATGCAAGGTGCTGCTGCTTAGGAATTGCACACTGGTTTTAGCAAAGAATAGGCACAGGATGGGTATGGAAATGCATGAAAACTAGGTTTTTCTTCCTTTTTTGAAGATATAGGGAAAAAGAAAAGAACAAACATTTTTCAAGGACAAAATCCTCAGTTTCTTTCAGACACTACAGAAAGCCTTGAATGTAGCCACAGAGCTGGCACAGGGAAGGTCATATCCACAGCATAGCTGTAAGTATTCCCTTTAATCCCGTTTTTATTCAAAACTAAAAAGGTGCATGGATGGGAAGCAAGCATCCCTTTTCCTTTATTATCCACACCTGAGTGTTGTGGGGTGTCTCTGCTATTGTGACTTATCAGGGGCAGCGCAAACCACTTAAGAACGGGCTAGAAAGCAGGGAGTTGAGACATAATAGTTAAACCTTGAATTAAATCCTTAGTGAGTCGTTCAATATTACATGTATGTTGAAGGAAGTTATTCTGCTGAACAAAGCTGAAATTCTCTGCTGAATAAAAAATGAGAATGGGCTGAGAGAATATTATCTAATTTATCAATGTTCAAGGTTACTAATTAATTGGGAGTTCTTCTAAAGGTCAACAAACCCCAGTGAGACATCCTGATGACCCTCACTTTCAGCCCCTTCCCATCTCCTTTCTGCTCAGTCAACCCAGTAATAAATAGTTCATGCTTCTGATTTTCCTCAGAAGGTAAATTTAAATAATATTTAAAATTTATGTCTTGAGTTTCAGGCCTAAAGCTGTCTATGGCAGCCAATATTATCCATAAAAAAACAATTTGCATTTCTATCTTTCTAAAATATGTACTTAGCGTGAGACAGGTATATTGTGTTCTCTTACTAACCTTTCATTATTGATGCATTGTTTTCAGTACTGGAATTCAATAACTTCCATAAAGGAACTGACACCTCTCTGCAGAGTAATTGCTCTAAGTTAATAGACCAACAGATAAAAAGGCAGAAATATCTTCAGTTATCCTGAATTCAATTCTATGGTGAAATGAGTTGACAAAAGCTGGCAGCCCTGTAAATGTGTGAAAAGGGACTTCTCAGCTGCAGATTTCTGGTGTCACAAATACCAGAACTGCTTGCCTTGCCTCTCAAGCTGTTGGGAAGCGGCTGTATCAGGGCACATTCGTGAGGCCTCGAAGGAAATATCCCTAGTTTCCCAGGAGGTTTATTTCCCAGGAACTGAATTTTGGTAACAAATATTTACCAGCATGTCCATGTGTGTGTGTAGAAATGGGTAATTAGGTAGGTGGTTCAGGAGGACTCCAAAAGTTTGTCTGAGTTCAAAGGGAGACCAGACCAGTTCATAAAGGGGTTGGTACCCACGTCACTAAGTATGTAGGGACCGGATGGGGCTCAGGGCCTTCCCTGGTCTGACAAGAGAGGTGAGCAGCATCACAGAGGCCTTGCTTTGCTCTCATGTCCTCCGGAGGCCTCTGCTAGGCCCCTCTTGCCTACAGGGTCCAGGCCGCAGCAGCCGGGCTGCTGGTTTGACCCCAGCGGTTGTACTAACACCCACAAATTTCACCTTAATGCAAAGATACAAAACTTAATGGGAAGGTGTAAAATTTGAAAGATGGCAAAATGGACTTACTGGAAAGGTCTAGCTTTTGGCAGAGAGCTTTTGGGAGAGCTTTTGGGTTTTGTTAAACATATAAAGAAAATATTTCAGCGTAACAGAGACAGGGAGAGCAGCCTGGCTGGGCAGTGCCAGGGCGGCAGAGAGCTTCGTCCTAAAGCAAGCAGCAGCCGGCACTTCCTTATTCTCAATGGCCACAGCTCTGGCAGTCTCTTCTGTTTCTATTTTCATTTTTAATTAAATATTTAAAACCTCTTGATGCTTTGGCGTGCTGGCCAAATCTCTGACCTGGAAGGAGAGGCAAAGAGCACCACTGGAATCCTGTGCAAGAAGAGCTGCTTTAGGGGAGCCTGAGAAGGAAAAAGACCATGTTGCAAATTATGTTTCTAAGTTCTGAGCCACGTAAATGGCAGAGAGGTTGTCAGTATTTCACCTTTTTTTTTTCCCTTCAGCAAGTTACTGATGCTAAAAAAAAGCAAATCAATTATTTAAAAATCATTTTATAGGCCATCCATATAGACCTGCATTAAAACTTAGCAGGTCCGTCCATGCTGATGAGCATTTTCTTATTGTTGGAATTTACACGGTAAGATGCCAGACAGAAATTGTTTAATGTAACCTTAGATTTCCACTCCATGTTCTACCAATATAGTTTCCATAGATCATTTCTATAACATAAAACTTTAACTACTAGAAAGCATAATAATCTATTGATCACATTATATTTCATCCATAAAAGAGCCAAACTCAATTACTATGCTTTCTCTGAGAACCTGTTTTTGTAAGTAATATCATTTTATGATTTTAGACTTGCAGTAACTCCCAGGATGTCATTTATGTATCAGTAGCATTTCTTACATCTGCAAAATAAAAGTCTTTAAGAATTTATTTTAGAGATGAGTAATAGCTGAAAGCCGAAATAGCTAGAGGTGCATCGCAGCTGCCAGAGCTTCGTCTTAACCACAGCAGCAGAAACAACGTACTGAATCAAGGGCAATTTCCCACCTCCTACCCCACAAGGCAGCCCAAGGTGCTGCAGGTGCCTGCAAGCCTGGCTGGGACCATCCATGGCCATGAGGACCTACAGATCTAGGGCCAAGCCTGCATGGGAGGCCCATTTACCAGGAGGACAAGGGCTCATCAGCTGGAAAACACATTTCTCTGGGGAAAAGCAATAAAATGGTCTTTGAGTTGCTTTCCAAGGCAAAAATCCCTTTGTTTGCCCTGCTTACACTGGCCATGGACAAAAAATTAAGTGTTTGCAATCCAGCCTTGAAGAGTAGCCCCCCTACAGCACTGATGTGGTCATTGGGTTCCATGGATGGACACCCATGGGAGACGTGGCACTGGGCTGCAGCTCCAAAGGAGATCTGACCTTGGTCTCCTGCTTCCTAGCTTATTGAGCAAATATGTCTGCTTTCCTGCCTCTTCTCCTGCATGAACGTCCAGGTCGGTACCTGGCAGATCCCTGCCAGCCCCAGCCTGGCTCAAGCCAGCACCAATGCTTTCCATTGCAAATGGTTATGGCTTCAAGCATCAGTAAATTGAATTCAGCACTTCTAGTGCTGGAGACCACAAGTGCTGCTACAGAGGTTTCAGTCAGTGTTAAGCATCTCTTTACAAATGTTAGTATGTATATATTCCCATTGCACATCATTGGTAAATGTTCATAAGGAGCAGTGCAATTAGCATTGCCTGATTTTGCTATAGTCGAATAGATTTGGAATCAAATTCTTATTTTAGTCTCAATTTTCACAGTTTAGATTCATCTGTGTTTGCTGGTGCTTTGGGACTTGAACCAGGATGAGAAATTAGTGGCTGAAATCTTAATTATCTTCGTGTTTTCTCCTGATTGAGGATTAGAGCAAATCAAAGTTCTTTTTTTTCATTAAAAAAAAGTAAAAAGGAACAGCTTCCAAAATTGGCAGTCAAGAAGGTCAATTTGCACTGTACTCCCACATGTCTAAATCCTTAAATCCTTAAATCACCTCACCTCAAAGTCTGAAATGCTTCATCAATTCCCAGCAAAGCTGTAGATGTTCAGACTTTTATGCAGGCCACTTAGGTGATCTCTTTTATTTCTTAAATAGCAAGTTTTCTTCATTCATGCAGCTTTCAAATGATTTTTGCATGCTTCACGGATTTGAATTGCTTTTTAGAGGTAATACACACTTGCACATAAAGCTTCTCAGCTGTTGCATTTACGGTTTTTAAGCTATAAGAAGTTTAGGTTCATGTACTATGTGCCCTAGCATATGCATGCTCAATAGATACAGAATTTGGCCCATGTGCATTATGGTGAAGTCAAAGTTTTGTTTGCTTTCTTATTTCAAAAGGCTTCTGTGCTTTACAGCGTTCCTTGGCTTTGTCCGAGCGTTTTCACACTAATGCAGTTTACAAATGTAGGCCTGGATTTCTGAGAATCAATCAATACAAGGTCAGCTGGAAGCATTTCTTGCATTGGGAGAGTCAAAACTTAGATACAGAGGCATTTATAATAATATTCAGAAGCATAGATTTCACTGTAAACAAAACGCTTTTCATGTACAATAAGAAACACACAGAATGGATTCAAGTGAATAAGGCAATATTTTTTTTCCTAGTTTAGCAAGAGCTGAGATGTGAATTTATGTTACATTTACTGAGCTGTGCTGCTCCAAACCAGCAAAGCCTGAGAAGTCACCAACCTCGTAACCCAAATATGAGTCATCTGTTAAAAACACTTTCTTGGGATGAAAAGGTTTCCTGGACCAAAAGTTTCTGCTGCTGAGCAGACACATTCAAGGACTCATTAAACACAACCGCATGCATAGCATACATACACGATGAGGGGGCTGCAGTTTGAAGCTATTCGAGGATGCTGTCCACTTCTCTCCGCTGTGGTGTAGGTGACACTGCTGTCCTTGCACTGCTGAGGACAGGAATGTGCACATGACAGCCCCTGGATTTTGACTGAAGTTCTTCAGAAAATCGTTAATCAGTACAGTTGTCACCATTTGTGACCATCCAGCCATACTCTTAGAACAGATATGGTTTAAATGCAAATAGCTTTGAAGGAAAACACCAGTGATGGAAATCTCCCAGTGTTAGGAGACCATGGCCACTAACAGGAACACAACCACCTTCCGCTCCCTGAAATCTTCACCCAGCTGCTAAACAGGAGAGCGTCATTCCCTTAGGGAAGCCTATGGGGTTTCATAAGGCCTTGGGTCCATACTTGATGCGTTACAGGTGTGCTCCTTGTCCCTTCCCCTGCTCCTCAAGGGTGGCGGAGGGCAGAGGTGACTGCGCACACAACCACACGCTCCAAGAGGCAGAAGGACTTGGGAGATGCCAAAAAGAGGGCTCTGCTCTTTTGCATGAGCTGCTGATCGTGCCCCTCGCTGCCCCCAATTACTCAGGCACCCGGCCGTGCACCCGCGATGGTGGCGGCGGCGGTGGGAACAGGTTCCTTCTGCAGAGCCTCCCTGATAAACGTCTCCCTGTGCATTAACATACCTGACATTTCCCAACGGCAGCCTTAGCTAATCCCCCTCCTGTTTAGTTCACAGGCGAAAGTTCACACGGAATGAATCTTGATCCTATTTGTACGAGTACTTATAATTCCCCTCCCTTCTTCTTGGTGAGAATAATAGCTTCCATCCCCAAGCAAAAAAAAAAAAAAAAAAAAAGGAAAGGAGTGCTGGAAAGCTCATTTATATTTATACAATATAGAGACAAAACTGCTTTCGAACTCCAAACAGATTTTTCCCTCTTAATCGCATTTACTTCCACACAATAAGAGTCCTTCTGCTCTGTGATTTTTTTTTCCGTCTTGGTTTGTGCTATTGTTTTGCCTATCAAAGCAAAAAGCATTTTTTGTTTTCCACACAATTGATGAAAACATGTGTAGACAATCGCTGGGTAATGTGTATTGTCAGAACTGATTTTTCACACGTGATGGTGCAGGATTCTGCCGGAGCGCAGCCTGTCCTTGCGGAACGGCTGTCCTTGGCCTGCAGGTGCTCACCCATGTGAGGGGCTGCACTCACAGGCAGCTCCATCCGAGCCACACATCTAGGGGCCCTCCTGCACTGCGGGATCCTCGAGCTTCGCTCCCTTCTCTGCTCTGCTGTGCTGGGAAGCCGCTGCTTCACCCTGCCACAGCAATGTGAAAAATGCTTCTCATTGAGCCAAAAGAACAACCACAAGAGCTGGATGCACCCAAAAACACACAACACGACTTCCTTGGACATCTCCTTGAGCCTCAATACATCAAAAACACAAAACACAACCTCCTTGGACATCACCTTGAGCCTCCTGAGGCTTTTGTTCTCGGTGTCCGGGTGCAGCCTGCAGTGGAACGCAGGGAGATGAGGTGCTGGTGGCCTCGTCTCCCTGCACCTCAGAGCTTCCCACCCCATTTAATCGGCATCCATAGGGCATGCAGAGGACCCAGTGCTGGCAGTCGCTCCGGGCTTGCAGCCTGTATGGATTTAATCCAACACAGGAGTGACAGGTGCTCACGGAGCTGCCCACTTCATTTATGCACCGCTAAATCTTTCCAAAAATGCTGTCTTGCAGGAGAACAACAAGCATAAAATGAATGATTTTTAATAATAATAAAAAATCCCCACAACCCACAGGGGATGTAATCTCAGTGTCAGTTTGAACTTGCCAGATAGCTTTTACTCACTGGACTGCTCAGTCTATTGTTAACAACCGTGGAATTCAAAAATGTTAAATTAGTCACTGGAGAGTTCCTGTTTTATTCCCTGTCTCCACTAGGAGCAAATAGAGAATTACAAGGGAAACATTAATAAAAAATCAACTATAATGGCTGCAAGGACTGATACAAAGTACACTTCCTAGCCCTCATCAAGGTATAACAGTATGAAAAATTTCAGGCAATTCATGCTTAATACGATGTGGTTTGGTTTTTTGGAAAGAACAACGTATTTTGCATTAGAGCTAAAACTGCCTCCATAAATATTAAACCCTCTGAAAGCATGAGGTCAGTGCCGAAGAGCAGAAGCAACGGCATCGCACGGCACAGTAAGCTCCGCTCAGGTTTTAGTGGTAACAGATGGGCAATGTACCTGGTTTTCCCTTTTTGATCACAACTGATTTGTGCAATCATGGAAAATTAAAGACTGTGAGCCCTTGCAGAAGGCACGAATTCACACGGGTGGCTCGACTGACTGAGAAGAAAGTTCATGTAAATGAAAGAAACTTAACGCCCTCACTTTAACAGTGGTGTTCAAATGCCATGTGAAGGACTTTTCTCCTTTCTTTGAGTGTCGCTAATGGGATGGAAAAAAAAAAACAAACCCAGCTTGGACTCTTTCTTTTCTCCCATTTCCTATGTTTTTTTCCCCTTCCCCTTTCCTTTTCTTTCTCTTCCATGTTACGGGGCTTTATTTGCACAGTTTCCTGGCAGTGTGTGCACAACAATTTAACTCATTAGGTCTGCATTGCTTTCATATTTAATTCACTGGCCACTAAAGCAAAACAAGAGGCTTCATAAGAAAACGTGGTTGGTTTCCTATCTAGTGGCGTATTGGTGAGTCTCTTCTGTTGCCTCCCAGTTTCGTGGCTGCCAAAGGTAGATCTAGGTCAGAGCCACTTTACTTTGCTCACGGTGTAAATCAATCAACCCAAACTACCACTTGTCAGTGCATTTCAATTATTTATGACTCCAAATCCAGTTGAACACATATGCTTCTAGACCTGACTCTGAAAGCTAAAAGAAAAAATATAAGCATCATAGAATCATTATGGTTGGAAAAGACCTTCCAGATCATCGAGTGTATCTGTAAGCCCTTCAACACAGCCCGGCTAAACCATGTCCTTAAGTGCCTTATCTACACATTTTTTGAACACTGCCAGGGATGGTGACTCCATCACTTCCTTGGGCAGCTTGACTTCTCTTTCCGTGCAGGAATTTTTCCCAATATTTAACCTGCACCTCCCCTGAGCCATTTCCTCTTGGTAGTTATTCTGGAGATTGACCCCTGCCTCTACAGCCTCCTTTGAGAGGGGATTCACTGCTGCCTGAAGGGGTTTTCAGATATGTCCTGTAGAGAATTACGAAACAACGAGCTCCCATCAGATGCTAATTATAATAAACCACATGTTGGCAACAAATGGCACTGAAAATTAGCCAGGAAAGCCATTCTCCTGCACCTTTCATTGATATAATGAATATTTAAAGCAGGGAGGAAATGCTTTAGTAGAAAGGAGAGAGCATCAACTTTCTGGGAAGCTTTCCAGGTGAGAATGGGCTGCCTTTTAACAACTTTACTCTCCTGATGAAGCAAGTATAATGGAAGGCATGCTTGTAGATGTAGCAGGTGTTTTAGACATAGTATTCAGGTGAAAAAAATACCAGAAACAGAGCAGATCTGTCACCATTTTCTAGAAAAGCCCTAATTCCATCCTACTTTGGCAAAAGGACTCGCCTCCAAAAAAGCCTACACAGTCAGGAATTCCAGGTTAAATCCTAGCCTCTCAATGATGGTCATTTGTCATGAGGTCACTGCAGATTTTCAGAAGACTCTGTAGGAGAGAGAAGCTCTTTCAGGGTGTGCTCCAGGGGCAAGCACAAGCCCTTGCTCAGAGAACAGCATGAGATAAGGAGCAATGAATGAGAAACTTTGGGGGAAGGAGAAGGCAAACTCCTCAGGCTCAATTCAGTGCTAATAAATCTGCCTTTAAGATTTTCCTCACATTAAATGCCTGCGTGGATGATCAGCCTTGTTTCCTGACACTGCATCATGAAGGTTAATTACTGGGCTTGAGTTTTGTTTGCTTTAGCTCCTCTACCATTGTGGAGTCGAATCCAGCCTGCGCTTCGGATGGATTTTGGGGAGACTATCAAGGGATGTGGAACTAAGGGATGTAAGGCAGCTATTTTCTTCAGCCCCATTAAATCCCCTCAGAGTTTTCAATTGCCCCAGTGCAGACTTAATTATAGGGCCTGATATGAAGCTGTAAATTGGTGCCTAGTTTACCTAGTCCTTTCCAATGACAGAGGCCCCAGCTCACAGATCTCAACTCTTGTTTCCAAGTGATAAGAGGTGAAAATGATGTGGAAGGTGCTGAGCAAGTAGCTTCTGTTTCTGTGTATGCTTGATTTGAAACAAAGCCTGGAGAAGCTCCTTTTGTCAGCAACAAAACCACTTTTTCTTTTGCATTGCTTTTTTTTTTTTTAAAGCTGTTGCCAGCCTGCAGCATTTGCAATGAACAAGCTCTAGGGCTTGGGGTGCTGCTGCGTGGCCTTCCAGCTGGTGTTTTGTCCCTCTCACTGGTAATGAAGGCCTGACACCAAAATAGGTCCATTTATCTGCTTCCTGATTTAAATGCAGACAGACTGAGGGGCTATTTAAAGCTGTGGCAGTCAGCAGAGCAGATGCTTACGGCGTGAGTGCTGGGCCATCATTAACAGGCCTCCTATGGAAAACTTTGGCCACCTGGGACTCTTTGGCTTATTAGAGAAGTTTCCAACTACTGTGTCTCTTTAACAGGCATAAAGTAACCCAAAAATGCTAATAATGTTGAATACTGTGTTTTAACTATTGCAGGCAAGCGACTTTGAGCTGAAAGAATTAAAGCCCTTATGGTGTTTTACATTATGGTCTTCATTTCTTGCAAATGAAATGAGTTATAATTTAAGTAAAAATAGTGCACACATTTCTCTTGAAATGAGTGGCAACTGCTGCTAAATTTGTGGAGTGGTTCTGACACAGACTTAGAGATTTACAAATGAATTTTTCTTTCTTTTCAGTGAAAAAATCATCTGTAACATGGAAAACCACAGCATGCAAGTTGCTTCCTAGCCATGTCAGTTCTCATCACTAGCAAACTTAGTAGTGTGTGTTCTACAGGTTAGTAGATTTACCACAATTTAAATCACATTTGCTAAATAGGATATATTTTAGAGAAAGTTTTCCAGCATCTCACTTAGAGTGTAATAAATTGTATTGCTTGCTAGTTTTGTAGCTCCTCTAAGTTTCTGATCATAAGAAAAATCGATATCTCATTTCTTCCATCAACCAGATGGATAGGCCAGGCAAGGGCTTCAGCCAAGGCTTCCTGCCACTGTGTCAGGGAGAAAACATGTTTTCCCTATTTCAAGCTCTACAATTTACAAGCAGTTATTGACAGCTTTGCAGCACTTTCTCCAGGTAAGATCTATCATGGTAGAGCTTTAAAGTCTTGCTGGCTCTGGTGTATTTCTTTAACCCCCATCACTTGCCAAGTATAGTTATAAATTTCTAAAATGGATCTTACCTTTGAATGAGCCACTAAAAGCTAAGATTAGCCAAGGAATGAAGGAGGTGGTCTGAATTTACAGTCAGTCTGACTTCCACTGATGCCTGCAAAAAAAGGTGTCAAAACCCAGCAACTGCATTGTCACAGCTTTTGATGAAATTGCTGTCCCTGTGTGGCTGTATGACACATCTCTTCAAATCTGTTGCTGGACACCTTGGTGGAAAATCACCTGGCAAGAGTGGTAGCTTAGTAGTTTATGTGTTATTTTAACATGTTCCATGGTATCCACAGAGCTGAAAAAAATAATTCTTTTAATATTGGAGACAGGTAGAACTAACACTATTGCAAATAAAGTATCATCTTAGAAGTAAGATGAGAACTGAAGAAAGCCTCTTTTTATCATGCTCTCACAGATAAAATTCAAAACATTATTAGTGAAGTTGATTATTTGTATAAAATATATCATAATCTAAAACAGAATATTAAAAAATATTTGAACCTTGTAATTGCCAAGCGAATCAGTCATTGCATGGAAATGCCAAAGAGGAATTACACCCCTTAGCTCAAGTTGATCATCCCACTCACATTGTATGTTACAGTATTTTCCTATAGAGACTGTCTGCTTGGCAAAGAGTGCCTAGCAAAGCAAAGCTTGAATTCTTTTTGCCCAGTTCATAATCTCTAGTAAAACCTTTGTATTAGTGAGCTGAGCTTATGGAGAATCTGTGCCTCTGTTTCTTCATAGTTATGTCATTGGCTATGAAAAAAAAGTCTTAAAAATTTAGATTTGAGAAAGCCAGTGCTAGCATTTAGTGTCTGAAGCACTCTTTGCTTTGAGTAGGGCCTAATTCTCCAGTAATACAAGAAATTTAAAATTCAAATGCAGATACTCCATTTTCCACATGTCACTATCGGGAGAGCTACCAAGGCAGCTCAATTCCCTCAAATCACAATGGGAATTTGTGTGCAAATGCAGACCCTTCATATTCTAGTGGAAAGCAGCAGCATACAAACGAGTGTCTGTGAGACACCTTCATATTCAGTCCTCTGTGGGTCCAAAACAACCCCACCACTAACCTCACAGGCCGGGTCTTGTCTGTGCTTTGCCACAGCCGGTTCCTGCAGACACGGAGATCTCAGGGAGCTGTGATGACCCACAGAGTCTATGAGCCCTAATGGCCTGGGCCCTGTTGCCCTGGGCCTTCATTAGGACATTGGTATGTGTTTCATCCAAGTGGAACACTAGCAGCTCAAGAATTTGGCCTTTAGTTTCCCTTTGAATTTTAAGGCTAAAAATTTTAAAGGGAAACCAAGACGGAAGCTCAAATCTAGGGCTATATCCATGCGAGTCTCAGAGAATGGAACTCAGTGAATGTCATAGCAAAAAATGACAGTGTTTGATGACTGGACATGCCTATGAAACACAGTAAGGCTGTATACAACCTCTTAAATAAATGAAAAGGGGCTATGGAAGTCAGATTTTATTTTGCAAAAATAAATATATCAAAGCATAGATCCTTCTATTTTTAACTTCTGAAGCACAGAAAATTCAGATAACTGTTTCTATTTTAGCTGATTTTGACTGAAAGCACAAAATCAATGTTACCACATATCAACATACACAAAGACAGAATATAATGTTCTTTATGTTTTGAAGTTTGCTTTTGATAAAAGTATATTGTATATTTCTTCTGGAAAGGGAATTTAAAGACCATTTTGTCAGAGAGGTCACAAGGTGCAAAGGAACAACATTTGCAGAACTCATTTTAGCTTGTCTAACTTAAAGACAAAAATCAAAGTTAAGAAAAGAGAACAAACTGTGACTTAAAAGCAATGCTTCTTCCTTTCCTGGCTGATTGTAGGCTCAAATTGCAGTTAAAATTCTCAGGAGATGTACAGATTGAGATGAAACATTGGTTTGGTATACTGGTAGCATGGAGATCATAGCTATAAGCTATTTTTGTAAAGCATAAATCAGTGCCTGAACGCCAAACCATGGGAGTTTAGTATTCAATTCATATATAATCCATGATTATAATTTTTTACTTGACGATATATCATCACTCATGCAAGTAGCTATGAGCTATTTTTTCCACTCATAACCACACAACTTGTGTGCAAGGCAGTGACTTCTGAAAACTTCCAAGTGTAAATAAGAAAAGGGATATTTTTTGTTATTGGTTATTCTGGGCCCAGTTGAGAAACCGCTGCTGTTTGTTCCTACCCACTATAACCCAGGGCACTGAACAGTTCTTTCCCAAAGAGCTTATTTTTTAATAAGGCAAGACAAGCACAGGCTCACAGAAAGGGATGCGGCAGCCAAGAAGCGAGACTGAGTGACAGTTTGCAGTCAGTATGTTAATTCAGTTCTCCTTTTTTTCTGAAGAAAACAACAGGGTAAGCAAGGAAAAAGTACAGAGGCAGTGAAGGAGAATCCTGACAGAGCTGGAGCAAGTGACTAATTAGTATGGAGGAGGGAACGTCTGAAGTTCAGCGTGGTGTGACTTGTTTCCTAAACTGTTGGCCGCCTTGTTCAGTTAATTTTCAGCATTTCTCACCATGTGCCCACATCCTCCAGCTTGCAGCTGAGAACATTGTATCTTTAATCGGGTTCTGTGGAGCCGGTGCCAGCGCTTCTACTCTGGGCTCTCGGCTCGTCGGTGGCTCACAGATGTCTGCTGGCACCAGCAGCAAATGTGATCCTCGCTGCAGGGCCCGCTGGGGTTGTCTTTACCCTGGCTCTTCCAGGCAGAGCATGCATCTCTGATCTCTGCTGGACACTCTTCCTTTCTGTCCTACACTTATGTGGGTCAGAGCATAGTGCACCTATTCCATCCAAATGTCCAAGGCACCTGAGGACTCTCTCTGATCAGACTCACAGTGGTTTTGGTAAGAATTTATTTATTTATTTATTTATGTGAAGAAATGTGTTTTCCCGTTGGTGGGACAATGCAGTTGCAGCAGCTCTGCTGCCTGGAATTGCTGTGTTAGGACAAAGAGCAGAAGACAAAGTGGGCTGTGTCTCACCTCTATCATTTGTCTTTAGCCATGGGCACGGTCACTAGGCTGTAGTAAAATCTTGCATCCATCCTCCGTCGATAAATGAGAGCCTGTGGCCCCAGCAGAACTGCAGGACCTTGTTGATCAGAGGAGTGTTTTCATAGCAGGTTGCTTGTCCTGCTGTGCTCAGATCTCACTGATATTTGTTGTTGTAGTCTTGCTACAGCACGCTTAGGCCACCTTTATGCTGGCAGCACATTTACTACCCATGGTTTGCTGTAGGCGAGTTTGCACGGCCCCTCTTGGTAGTGTGCCCAGAAGCCAAGAGCTGAGACGATAGCAAGTACACACTGTATGTGAACACAGTACCCAAAACTGTGTCTTTGGGGATGGTGGTTGCCCAAAACAGATAATCACAGAATCACAGAATGGTTGAGGTCGGAAGGGGCCTACAGAGATCATCTAGTCAACGCCCCTACTCAAACAGGGACACTCAGAGCACATGGTACAGGATGGCATCCAGGCGGCTTTGGAAGAACCCCAGAGAAGGAGACTCAACAAGGAGGACACTCTACAACCTCTTTGGGCAGCCTGTTCCTGTGCTTTGTCACCCTCACAGTCAAGAAGTTTGTCTTCAAATTCAGGTGGAAAGCACTACAAGGAAAGTGGCAGTGGTGAAATATGTGTAAGATGACCGTCAACTGAATTAAATAGAAGCCAGGGGATTACCAGGAGACTTCTGAGAGAAAGTGTCATCCTTTTCAAAACTGAAAAGAAATATGCAAGTGTGACAGGGACCAAAACTGAAAGAGAAGGGGGAGGGAACAGAGCAGGCCCCAAAAGCAGGGCTGGCACTGCCAGAAGCCACCCCCCAGCACTGCTGGACACCATGAGCAGCCTGAATCTATTTAATCCGCTGGAACTGATGGGATGCAATACATAGGCACCCATGCCCTGGGGTGCCACGTGGTCCGTCACCAGCTAGTCTGAGGGTTTAGCTGTTGTGTTCCCTATAGGGATCCTACACACAAAGTTCACTGGTTTCCTATTAATTAAGTGCTAGTAATGAACAGACAGGCTTCTTGGATTGGGATAGGCCATGGTTCTCGCTGCAGTGACCTCACAAACCCCAATGTCACGGAAGCGTTTCCAAGGCTCCAGCAGCACCTGGCTCCTACTCGTCCCTCATGTCAACTGTGATATCAATTAAGCTGGTGCTGCCTGAGGACAAGGTCTACCTGGCAGGCTCCAGCATAGCTGGCCAACTGGTTCTGAAGCTTAGGAGCACTGTGGTGGACCCCGTGGTGAAGGTGGAGCTGGTGGGAAGAGGCTACCTGGAGTGGAAGGAAGAAGACAATCCCCACCTGGACTATAGCAGGAGCACGGTGTGCAGGAACCAGGCTGTCTTCATCTCCAAAGAGCATAATTTCCATATCAGCGGTAAGACTCAGGCACCAGTTAATGTAATAATAGCTTTGTAGTGTTTTGTTAATGAAGACCAGTGTGGAGGAAGTCTTCTTTGTGCCAATGTCCATGTGTCCTGTTTCTGCCCTGTGACGTGCTCCCTTTCATTGCATTATACAACAGCAGGGTCCTTGGGATCAGCTGCAGGGTTTTGGTAGGGGATGTTTTGTTCCAGAGCATGAGAAGCACCTCTAAGGGCTGTGACTGAAGTGAACTTTGGTTGCAGGGAAAGCTACCATGACCTGCTCAGCAGCATGTAGAAAACCTCTAGTCACAAATACATTATTGAATTACTCTTTGGTTATCTAAATCCTTACTTGATTTTTTTATTACCTCATATGCCACTGGTGATACAAGCTCTCTTATATTTGCAAATACATTAAGGAGTTACGATTAAGGTTACTGCTGTACAGTTGTATCTTTACAGGGAGACAAGAAAAATCTGAGCACTGAAACTACCCACAAAAGTATGATGTTTTCAGTGAGATATGCACACCAAAATGCACACACATAAACATAGAGCTAGCCACTAAAACTTATAGATTTTTTATAAAGAATAAAGTCAGTGGGCTGTATGACCTGAAACGTATTTATTTGCAGACCAGTGAATTATTCCAGGGAGTGCTATAGCAGCAGGAGGTCTCCAAAAAGGTGCACTTCTCTTCCTCACCCTTCCTTTCTTAGGACCTGTGGGGAATCCAGGAGATTTAGTCTCACTGGCTGAAAGTCATCACCCTTGTTTAGGTTAGTACTGAAGTTAGCCTGCATGCCAAAGCACAAAAGCTGCATTCAGGCTCCAACTGGCAGTGGTCAGCCCTCGTTTGCTTATAGACTTGAAGGCTCTGCCTTGTCCGAAGGTCATTTTTGCTTTTCACATTCATTATAGCCTTAGCCTTGACCCCTACTGCCTTCTGCAAACTCTTCCTATAGACAAACTGATGTTACA
>JAUBOD010000314.1:4421853-4437670 GCA_032353885.1 Nothura maculosa | reverse complement strand
GTGCTGGGGTTTATGTGCTGTGGTGCTGGGGTTTATGTGCTGTGCTGTGTGTCATTGCACACGCACAAACACACAGACACACTTCTCAACATCTGCCCCTTCAACACTTCCACATTTAGGGCAAAGAAGCTGGTGAAGGGGCTGGAGCGCAGAACTTACGAGGAGTGGCGAGGGATCTGGGGTTTTCTAGTCTGGAGGAGATTCAGGGGAGACCTTCTCACTCTCTACAATTACCTGAGAGGAGGTTGTGGTGAGGGGGAGAGATTTTCCAACCTTAATGGTTCTATGATTCAATGCTTTTCATATATATTTTCAGCCATCAGCCACTCAACTAGGCTTTTGCAAGTCCCCACTTTCTTCCCATCTTTGCAGGTGTCTAGAGCGGTTCAGTGCATGGACAGAGTCCAGGCTGCTCGTGCAGCACAGCTTGCCACTCTCCATGTGCTCACTGTGCACACACAGATTGACACTGATTAGCAAAACACCCGGCCGGGGTGCGTGGGCTGGGACAAAGCTCCGTGCCTGTCACCGTGCTGCTGCTCATGCACGCCTTTGCCAGCCCAATGCCCTCCCTCATCTTGTCCCTAAAAATAGTATTTGTCACACTGACATGGCATAGCCCTTTCCCTTCTCAGATGAGACCATGCATCATGGTGTTGCTTGCAGAATCCCATTACAAATAGATTGTTGTTTTACAGGTCTCCCAGTGGTATCATTCAAGCAAGAATTAATGCACTCGCAGCGTACATGACAGGAGCATGTTAGAAGAATATTTTTCACTACTTGTCTTTTGAATTTGAGTACTGCTTCTCAGTGAAATTTGATATAGCTGAAGGAAAAATGCAAGTGGGTGTAAATTCTGAAGTTGCCATCACATAAATGCTGGCAGTGCTTGCATTTGCTGTTAAAAAGAAGTTAAAAAGAAGCTTTTGGTAAAAGCTCATTTGCAAAGAAACAAATGGACGTCAGCATTTGAGGGCTAGTAGAGTAGCCCTACAGTCCTTTGCACAGTGCGTGCTGTGATTGGGAGCACCGCTGCAGTCTGCTCGCCTGCTTCAGTGTCTGCAGCCAGCCTGGGTGCAGCAAAGTGGGGAAGGCAGCGGGGAGGCAGCGAGGTTGTTTCCAGTTCTCATTACTGTCACCCCGCAGGCATTTCACTGGCAGGGGACACTGGGTGTCTGATCGTAGCAAAACTGACTTCTGTTTTCAAAAACTGTATTTCTCCTGATGGAATATATGCCAGGGTGAAATACGCCTAATCCCACTCCTGGGATGTTTTCTGTTGTGCTTATGTATGTCAGCCTCATGAAACAAATAAAACAGTTGTCATCAACAAGCTAAAGAGACCTAATAATGCAGGCACAATACACCCAGTGGGACAACTAACTTCTGGGAACTTAGACATGTAATTTCATGTCTTAGAATTTTAATTTTCCTTCCTGGCTTCTGCATATCTTTTGTATTGCAAATTCTTCAAGTGGAGAGTTCCTTTCCCCTCTGTGTAGTCTCAGACATAATTTTTCTCAGACACATTTTTGTTACTGTAGTATAAATAGTAACATGAGCAATGCAGTGAGAGAGTAGCTTGTGCAAAATGTTTTCCAGCAGACCACATAGAAGATGGAGCAAAGAGGTCTGTAGGAAAAGCTCATCAGCCATCTGGTTTACTTGTCCCAGGAAATAAAGAAAGTGGACATTTCTGTCTAACAATGATGGTGTCATCAAAACACCAGGAGGGACATTTAGGCTATTCAAAATATGCTAAAATGAAGTACCTGTCTTTGAAGGTACTCTGCCACTCTGTCAATGGCACTAAATGCTGTTATTTCCCTGGATAACCAGTTGTCACTCTATTTTTTCTCTGGATAACCAGTGATCACGCTGGCTCTATAACAAGGAGCAGTCGGACCAATACAACTCTGTGCCTTTATGAGACCCTTTAGAGCAGCAGGGATAAGCATTCATGTGCAGTTAACTGAAACAGCCATCCAGTTCTTGCGCACACGAGCTTGTACCTTCAGGTTGCCCCACATGACTTTCCTGTCCCTATCAGCACAAGCAGGTACCAAGCAAGGACTCTGCACTATGCTCCCTTATGTGATTTGGGTACACCCAAACTGAAGAGAACAGAATAGCATTTTTTTCTGAAGCTTCATAGATTTATATGGAGGTTTCTTCTAATACCTTATACAGAGCGCACCCACAGATGAGAGATTCAGCAAAAACTACAATAGCCTTACTAGGGAGACTTACTACCAAAATGAAGGTTCCCAGGAGGTTACTGGCAACTTCTGGCACATCTATAGTAGCGATGTTTACATAAATAATAAACTTTTCAGCTCTTTAAATTGATAGACTTTTTTTTTTTAACTGAATGAATGACACAAAGTCTCTGCAGGTCTCCATTGTAAAGAGCTTGATGATGTCTGCATCATTTGGGATTATTTCTGAGAAACACTTTTGCTCTAGTTATGGTGGAGTTGGTGTAGTTCAGAGGTGATAGGAGAGGTGGAGATGGAAAAAGAGTGAAAGGATGGGATACATGAAGGGAAAAGGGCATTTTTGTCTGCTCATAATTCAATTTAAAGCTTGTTCAGATTTTGGAAAACATTCAGTTTTTTATACTTTCATGAAGCAGAAATAGTGTATTTTCTCTTTTCAGTAAGTATCCATGGAGATGTAGAAACAATGACTATTGAAAATCACATGTACTCACAAGCACTATTGCTGGATGACACTGAAAATAAATCATATATGTCTTTTAAGCAATGCTACCTGACAAAGCTGTTACAGCTAACAAGGAATGAACCTCATAAAGGTCCTCTAACATCTGCAACAGCAGGAGTCCCTGCAGTTCTATAAAGTATCAAATCTAGCTGCTGTTGTCTCAAGGTGTACTTGTTCTCATCAGTGGTTTTTAACAGTGATTATCAAAGAAATTATGACCATGTTTGACTGTGTTTGGCTGTCCAAAGACATCCTTAGCAGCCAACAGCTAATTGATTCACTTTATGTCCCTTTGAAACTTCCCACCAAAAAGCCAGCAAAGAATTCAGTGTCTCTAAGACAATCTTCAACATCTATCTCAGTATAACAGGCAGAGGAAGCGATCATCAATATTTTTTAAAAAGCTATTTTTTTAAGATGTCTTATGTTAACACATTCCCCTGACTTTGTGTGCTTTACAATTACCCAAGCTCTTCAGATAAGTTGTTGTTTTAAGACACAAATGCCAATTAAATAGTATTGATTTACTCAATCTTTGTACATCTATCCTCTTCCTTACTTCTTAAACTTTCCACATTTCTGCTAAACTCTCTGTCATCCTTTCACCTTTCTCTAAGTAATCTGCCACCTTTCTGGCTAAGAACTTGGATTAGGACAATTTTCTTCTGACTGTGTCAGGCTAAGAGGGCTCCTTAGTTCCCAGCCCTGACCAGCCTGCGCTTCATCCACATTATATGCAAGTGTTGGTTTTTATTCTGGTTTTCCTTCTCCTTTTTGCCATTCCTGTTCTGCTTTTCTATTTGGAGACAAACACATGTCTGTGTGTGCAGACATGCATGATTCTCATGATGGAAAGTCAATATGAATGGTAATGTAAGAAGAATGCAGTCTTTCTTTCATTTAGTGTAAATGATTTTCCAGTTAACAAAGATCATAGTAGGGTTATATAGATTAGCGACTCCACAAGCAATGACTAAGTTCAGCTACTCAGTATGTTCCTACCGACCACCCTAAATGGGATTTCCAAAAATGTAATAACCTATTAAGGGATGCTACCATTTATCCTAGATGAATTTTAATAAAGAATGACTCTTTCATGAATAATTTTAAGCATTGACTCAAGGTAATTGATTACATGAGCCAAGGGTTGCAAACTGAAGTGATAATTTCTTCAATATGCAAATAGAGTACCAGGCAATAAACAGATACTAGTTTTATCAGTATGAAATATAATTATAATTAACTTTAGCATCACAAATAAACTTTTGTAATTTTTTTTCAATTCTTATATGCCTTTTTTTTTTCTGATGTCAGTTATGCCAATGCAACATGGAGTATGGTGCATCTCACACCAGCGAGAGCTGATACAGATTCATTCTCACAGGGCAGGACAGAGGGTACCTCAAAAAAGAGTTCACATCTGGATAGTTTTGTCTTCACACTATCACTTGTCATGGTTTAAACAGCTTGCTCATTCTCCTTCATCAAATATTACTGGTAATCACTTCTTATCCAGTGGCAGTATTTAACCAGCAATGTTGAAAAGGTTTTGGAAAAGGCTGCCCATGGAGCTTGTGCAGCATCCATTCCTGGATGTTTTCAAGATTTGGCAAGACAAAGCCCTGAGCAATATGGTTGGAATTGAGTGCTGACCCTACTTTGTGCAAGGGACTCTCAGAGGTCCCATCCCATCTGAATATCTATGATATTATGAAAATGAAGGAGAGAGGGAAGGAAAACCCGGAATGGAAAATGAAGATAATTCTGAGGATGTTGAGAATCAAAGAGATTTAAATAATAGGAAATGAGGAAATGGTTTCTATAGAGAAAAATAAAATATTTTTAAAAAAGAATTTGGTGACTGGAGAAATAAGAACATGCAGTTCCAATTAAAACCACCTCTATGGAAAGAACAACATGTGGTCAGTACTGACTTTTTAAGAATATTGCATTTATATTTTGACAATTATGGCTCTTCTCTGCTTGTCTTTCTCCTTTCCTTGGCAGTAGGTAGAGTCCCAGCCACAGCAGCACTGGTTTTCCATCTGAAGAGAAGAAAGGAACCTGCTCTTATTTTTAACACTCACAGGCCTGAAGGTGAGAAGGACATACCGGGACTATTTGGCATAAACAGACTAAGGCCTTTTTAAAGTAGGAGCTGAACAGCTATAATTAAGGTCAAGATAAGAAAAATATCCATCATATTCATTTGGCCCATGTCTCCTTTCGATGTAGCAAAGAGCAGGATAAGTTACTTGTAGGAGCAGATACATTGCTATGGTTGTTGGAAGCTGCACAGTTATACATCTTCTTGAACAAATATAATAATGAATCATACTGTGTGAAAGTATTGCTTTGTAAACCTCCGTGGATGAACCTGGTTGGAAGGATAAAACACCTTTCTGTGTGTAACATATAGTATTGCAATCGACCATTTTTACACGAATTCTCTCCCTAGATTGTAATCGCCTTTGAAAAGGTACAGGTACCTGTTGTTACCTTGGCAGAATCCGCTTGACTGGGAAGAGCCTGTGTACAGGTGTCATTTAACTAGTAACAGTAACTATGAGCCTTGATGGGTGATTTGTGTTTTAGGCCCATAAAAATAAAAAATGCATGGAAAACAATAAAAACAGAGGAACCAAAGAGACTTCAGGGGGAAGAGCAGGGAAAAGAGAGAAAAGAAAAAGTAGGAGAAATTCCATATGCAGAGAGCTGCTCCAGATGTCGCAAAGCAGCATGAGATCCAGATCTGTAACCTGCCTGCAGGAATCAGGTAAGATGGTCTTCTGCACAGCACAATTGCCAGATATCAAAGCCAAAAGTATGAGATTACGAGTATCTGTGTGGCCATGTTGCTGCTGTAACATTCATTTCTGAAAAGATTTGATTCTACTAGATCCTTCTTTGCAAACCAAATAGCTTCATACTTCTCCTCTTGCCAGCAAAGAATTTCTAGGGGCGGGTACCAGCCTCATGTAGTCTCACCTTTTTAGTTCTCTCCTCTGCTTCCCCTTCAGAGAACAAGCTCCTTCTTCCAAATACTGAATGGTTGTTGACATCCTCCATGCAAAGAAAGTGTTAGAAGGGAAAAAAAGATGGTGTGGAAACCTAGCTGTGCAGAAGAGTTATCTGGAAACTGAGAAGGGCTTATGAGCAATTGGGAACAGGAACTTGACGTTTCTGCTTAAATATAGGAAGGAGTTAGACAAGATTTAGAGTAATTCTCAGTCTCTCTCTCCTAGTCTTTCCATGATACAGGACTTCTATTTAAGCGAATTGGCCTTTGAAATGCTCACATAATGTGTTCTTTGTTAGCCCCCAAAGCCACCTTGGGGCTGTGGAACTCACAGAGGAGACTTCATTCTTCTGCCTGTCCCTGGTTGTGTATTTATCTATTTGGCATCACCATGACACAAAACGTTATGGTCAGGACGCTCAAGTTCCCTACAGAATAGTTTTGACTGAAATAACTGCAACTGTTTGTTAATAAACAGTTTTAAACCCTGCATGTCATCACCACATCCTAAAAACAGGGTCACTCTAACATCTGATAAAATACGTGGTTTGTCTGTATGCTATACTGGACAGCTGCAAGTGAACCAACTTTACAGTCTTATTGACTGTTTGGTCTATCTAATTTTTACGGTGCTTGCAATCTGCTCAAACATAGTTACTTCTAAATGCAACCTAAAAAGCTGCAATACTCTGCAATGCTCAGACTTTAACTATCTTCAACTTTATGGCCTGAAGTAAAAAGCTCTCTCCCACTGAGCCACTCCTAGGAGGTTGTTAAAATTAAGGATAGTGTGTTAAAAATCTGTTACAACTTTTAATAGTAAGCTATAACCTGTGCACTTGGGGGTAAATGAACTTGCCAGTCTAGCTTTTGAATTCAGATACCTTTCAGATCTTTTAAATCTCTGAGAGGGGTATGTTCTTCATTTTCAGCTGGTTATCATGATGGAAATTATGCACTGGAGGAAAAGGAAGAATTAAACATATACTGTAATACACTATGTTAGCTCAGATTAGGTAGGATAGCTCAGTTACGAGACGTAATGAAGCCTTTAAAACACACAAATTTTACTTTTTACATAAATTAAACCACATTGATTTAGGGAAGCAGGTAATGTAACTACATGTTCTTTCTTGGCTTTGTACTTGCTAGGCTACAGAAGTGGAGACACAGGAAATAAAGTAACCTGGAACACATCCATGGAGCAACGAGGAATAGAAATAATAGTGAATTGTCTGCTTCAGAGAATTGGCAGTTTTTCCAAGATATTGGCTCCCTAATACACAAACACGTGGTATATAGTCAGATTTTAGGTGCACATATATGTTTTCATATGCATGAAGACTATATTTAAGGCATTTTGTATAAACATACTTACCTTCTATGTTGCCTGTATTGTTTCCTCTCAGCAGATGTAATTGTTGTAGATGCTACAGCAGTTTATAAGCACCTTTAAGCTCATGAATCTTACGTGCTTAACTCAGAGATGTCTCCTCTTTGTATGCTTGAAAAGAGTACCTATTATCTGTCACTTTATGGTATAGCTATTCAAAAGAAAAAGCTACTGTATCAAGTCTGATATCTGACAAAGCAGACAAAGACCAGCCATAGAGTGATCGTTATCACAGAGAGCAAAATGGAGACTTGTGCACTATGGGGTGAACAGTTCCTCAAGCTTAATCCCTTCCATGGATTCCCCAACTTCCACAGAAAATAAAAGAATAAAAAAAGAGATGACAAAATTTCTGTGATAATTAAGATTTATGAAAGTGCTCAACCAACTAGGTAACCAATATTTCGGGTCCATAACTTGGAGAAAGACGAATTCCTTCAAGAGAAGTCTGAGGATGAATCCACATGAGTAACCTCTCTTAAATCAGCTCAGGAGCACAGACATGATCACATGCAGTAAGTGCCCACTTACTTACTGCACTCTACTTCAAACTGTGAGTCCTTCCCACCCAAACAAGATTCGACTGATTCATACTCTTATATAAGGATGAGCAATCAGTTTATAGGACAAGACTAGGGCTAGTGTGAAGCAAACCCATAAAAGAGATAAAGCATGGTCACCGGGTTCTCAGTACCAACAAGAAATTAATTTCTATTGAGTTGCAATGCTTTACTACTGTAGACATAAACATCTAAGGCACTGAATCACTTTTAGCTACGCATTTTTCAATCATTACATCATATTTCACAAGAGGCTGAGACCAGTCTTTTCACTTAAACTCACTTAAGTTTAAGTGGAAATACTCCTTCTCCCATCTCTTTTTGTGTTTATGTGTGAGTCACCTACACAACGAAGGAGTCTTTCCTCATTTGATTAGAGATAAACTGTCCATGGCGAGTGGCTACAGTGTCTTTTGCCTTCTTCTGAATTCATTATATAAACAGTCTCTCTGGCTATTCAGTTACTCACATGAAATCTAGGATTCCATTTTATTCCCCTCTCTTTTATGCATGCTTGGGATGACCTTGTAATGAACTCCATGTCAGGTCACAATTATTTTAGCAGCAGATCAGTTGCTTAATAACAGTTTTCTCAGTCATACAATCATGCAGGCAGTAAGGCTCAAATTTTCTGCCTACATATTAATAGATTTAACCACTCCCATGTACTAAAAAAAAAAGAAGGTGTTGATGTGAGGTTTTCAATATTTGGACTTAGAGTATCTAAAGCATACAGAGAAACACTTATCTGCAAAATTAAATAGCTATATATCTGTAACTACTTACCAAATGTGCTTTTCTAAATCATATTCTGTTTGAAAGTCAAGCATCAGTACAGTCACTTCCTATACAGTGCAGGTAGGAGTTCACAATGTTTTACCAAAATTAATGAATAGTCTAACTCTGAGTATATTTTAAGCCAATTGAACAAATTTATAGGCTGCAATTGGCAAAACCAGTCACAGCTTTATTTTTAGCTGTAAATTTTTAATGGATATGCATTTAGCTTGATTAAAAAGGGAGCATTTTTTTCTGATGAAATATTAAACATTCCATAAACAAAATGTTTGATTTTGAATATGATGCTATCAATCATTTTTAGTGTCAGAAATATTTATAATTTTAAATAGGACAATGCAGAGCTAAAGTGTTTAAAAATTCCCAAACTACCAGGGTATGTTCCTGCCTTATAATAAATAATTGCTGAATGATATTTATTAAAATTGGCTCTCAAGTGACAGTTAATAAATGCATAGTTCTCTTATGCATGCCAAATTCAGCACTCTGAAAACTTAAAAGCAGATAGATCAAAACAACGGAGATAAAAAAAGTCACAAAGACAAAATACAGCAATGCCAGGAAGTGACGGGGAAATAATTCAGACTTAAAAATGACTTATTATTTAGTAACTTGTAACAACAATTTATAGAACTAAATTAGAGGATAATCAGAATCTTTGTGATATTTTAGATATGCAATTTCTTTACTGTATATAGTTTGATCATACAGCAGAGGAATTCATATTTCGATATCCCCTTCAAAGAAGCAGAAAAAAATCCTGTAACACATTCTTGCTTCCAGGTTACATTCATTCATGGTTAATGCATGAAGGAGGGATAAAGGGATACAATACAATTCATTATTAATCTACTCTAATGAAAACCTCTGCACATTTCTTCAGTCTTTGGAGAAATTAGACTGTCTACCTGTGTGGTGCATTTAATAGCATATATTCCCAGACCACACCTACACTTAGCTGCACAAATACTGGATTTAACAGGCTCTGTGTCTATTATTATAATCACTTCATTGGCCCTTTGATGATGCATAGGTCTGGTGTGATGATGGAGAAATTTGTTTCTGCTTTGTATTTTCACCTCCATTTCCAAAAGGTGAAGGGCAAAATTTTTAATCAAGGAGCAGTTTATCTTTAATTATGAAAAATATAATTAGGCATTATCACCTAATTGCAATTACTGATGGAGAAAGTCATATTTTCAAAAGTAGTGACCCATGATGTATTATCACTCTACTATTTACCACATAATGCATCTGTATTTGTGTCTGGCAGCTAGCCAGCAAAAATTAAAAGGTAATCAACATGCTTCGTTACAGTGTGGTCATCAAAGTCACTGACTCCATAGTCATGAGTGAACAGGAAAGTCAAGATGTGATGCTCAAACAGAAACTTGCATTTAGAAATAACTACATTTAACCCCTCTGTTAAGATGTCAAATGATACTTGAAATAACCATATAGAAAAAAGACTTCACAAAATAGGTTAGAATAACTGTGCTATACATCTGGTGTTCAGTTAAAAAACAGTTTAATGTCTCAAGGCACCACCACGGTAGAATTTTATACCTGCATGTAATCATCTAATACACTACTGTACAGTTAAGGTAATGTATTAATAAATAGCTTGTGCAATTTAGGGAAGCAATCTATAAAGGAATGTTAGATATACAGTAGGCACATGTACTATAATACAAATAGAAAACAAAATCCCTAGAAAAAGCATGCTGAGCACCTTTGTGGTATAGGTTGAGTTTCTTATTCTAACCACTATGTAAATCTTAACTTAAAAAAGGTAAAATTGAATTCTTATAATAACTGCTTACTTAAACTGATTTTCCTGGGCTCTAGGTCACAGGATCACTCTTAGGAACAGAGGGTTCTGGTACTGGCTGTAGAGGGCTGTCTTGCTCATTCAGTTGTGCATTCAAATTTTCAGAAGTTAGAAGAGAGGAATTAAAAACAATTTCACTTAAGTCTGATTTTATGGATACTAGATGTGGTTCTTGGAAATTCGATGGTTCTTCTACTAACACTTGTGTATTTTCTCGTGTCATCCCCATATCTGACGGTGATTTTCTTTTCATTCTTGTGTATGATTTGTCTAAATTCTCCATGCCTTGATCAGTTTTCTGAAATCGCCCAAAGAACCAGATGAAGAAACCAAACAACACAAAAGCCAGCAAACTTGGAATAAAAGCCAGGCATTTGACATCAAGGCTAGAGCCTATGTATCTGCTGTGCAAGAACATGTCTCCTTCGGCATAGGTCCTGTTGGTCAACGGGTTAGTGTTATTGGATCTCCATTCCCAAGATAACTTAGTCCTGTTAAGATCTTTCAAGCTTTCTGAGTCCTTCACTGTGTAGATCTTCTGTCCAGGGCCAATATATTGACCATATTCATGAGGTTTGTAAAATATTTGGTTCTTCCACATATTTAGATCCAAGATTAAAACCAGAAAGATAATTCCATAGTTAAACCATTTGCCTGTATTGGAAAAAGAAGGTTCTGTCATCTGACACATCCATTTCAGAAGCACAACAGATATAACAATACATAAACACTACTCACAGCAAAAAATATTTTCTTCATTAATCTGTAAAAAAGTTCTAATAAAATTTTCATCATACCTAAATTTATGCTGAATATATATTACTGTTTCACAATTATATCTGAGCGCATAATAAAATAATTTTGCAATGCACAGCACTATGTCAACCGAATTTGCACTGCAGTGTGTAGGTGACCTGTTAGTTAGACCATTAATTGATGCAAACAATAAACTTAAAAGATATTAATTTCAAAGCTTTAAAAATACTCAGGTAGAAATTCTTGAAAAGGCCATGTGTTTTAGAACTGTTCATATGCCAGGAATGTCTGAAGTAAGACTTTTTGAGGGGATCAGTAAGTTTGCAAATTTTACATGTAGATAAATTAATCAATATACTACTCATGGTGCCCAGGCATACAAAGGTGGAAACTACTGGACAAACTGTGAATTACGGTTATTACTTTCTCAGAATAAAAAGATCAGCAATGGCTGATTTTAGGCTTGGGAGGCTGTTCAACTTAGTTTTACCTATTGTCATTATGGTGATAAACTCCACATAACAATTCAGAGTCTGCAATTCTGGAGGAGAAAACATTTGTCCTCTAATTACTTAAGAGATGTAAATTTACTCTTTTGCATGCCTCCTCCAGATAGGGAAAATATATAAAAGATAATTCAGTGCAATAGCAAAGCTGGCCCAGCTTTCAGCAGGGCATTGGACCTTCACCTGTCCCCCTTAAAATGAATTACTCTACGATTCTGAAAAACAAGGAATACGAAAGCAAAAATCATAGTTTAAGCATTTCTGACATATTAGCTGAACATGCTAAGAGTTTATCTGAGCGGGGATGGCGGAAACTACCCCAAACCAACCAAATCTAGATGTCATTAAATATGTATTAGGATTGAGGATTTGTGACTACAACTTACCACAACATTGGGTGGAAGGATATTCAATGAGGAATGTCCTTGCTGCTGATGAATAACATTTTCCTATGCTTTAATATTCAATTAATTGTGTTTAATTGAAACAAATTTGTTAATTGTGATACCAGAGCAGCAGATTAGCATGCTCTAATCATATCAGAGCAGCTATAGAATGACTTATGTTACAGGTTTTACAAAGAATAAATAGATTTCAGTTCCTGAAACCCTGTGTGTTGAAGCTGTACCGTGGACCAGAATCTCCTAGGGTAAGTCCTTGCAATTTCAGCAATGTTCTTTAATGATCCTCTTCCATCTAGGTTATACTTAGTTGGAAAATGGGTAAGAATGATAATTCTACTGTTATTGTCACCACCCAGATATCAAACTACACTGTTTACATAATTCCTTAATAACTCTTCCAGCTTTATACTGTGTTTTCATTAATGTTATATTTGACATAATATTTGACCTGTTGAAGGAGTGAGTTTAGGAAAATATGGTTTTAGATAATTATAATCACATTTTAGAATGTTTAACTTCCTTAAATCAACACCAAGACACTGCAAATGATCATACAATATGAAATACAATAAAAAACCAGCTAAAGGTTTTTTAGCTACTTTAATGTCAATTCCTATGGATTTCTGTTATACATTTTCTGTGTTTCTTTCCATCACAATAAACTTAGCTTCTCCATCAAAACATGACCTTTAAAAAAACATAGACAGGAAATATTTTGCATTGTATATGTTGATGAGCAGGCTGGGACACACACATTCACTGATCAGTTGGCTACCGTCAGACAAGATGATACCTGGATTTCTAGGTGCTTTTCCTCAGCTAGGAACCAGCTTAGATGATTCTTTATTCCTAATCACTCTGTCTCGGGAAAACATGGGAATATATCTTTCATATTCCTACTCTCTGAGAAATATTTTTGAGATTGAGATTGAAATATTTTGAGACATTTTTGAGATTGTTACTGAGTTCAAAACTTGGTTGAAGCTGATTAGCTGAGAGATGGGTAAAAGACTGAGACTAACCCATTTACAGATTATAATCATACAATTCTCATTTCCTTAGGAAACGAGTCTGAAAACAGATGAGAAAGAAACACAAGTATTAGAACAATTACCTACCCACAACCAGTTTGAATGGGAAAAATAATTTACTGTGTTCATAACTTCCTTCCTATTTTATGGTTGTACAGGTACTACCCTTGGACATTTTGTGGAACAAATATTTGTTATCAAATATTCCTCTGTATTTCAATGAGAATGTAACACCTGTTGTGGTAATTCCCCAAAGTTAATTTCCTAAAACACATTTATTTCCCAGGAATGTGTATTATCAACCTATCTGGAGAAACTGTCTTCCACTTTCCTTTTTTATTGGCTCAATTAGAAACATATATGTGGGATTTCGTGTTTCTTGCAGAGCCAAGAGAGATGACACTTCAGAGAGAACTGCTAGTTATAAGAGATAATGGCAAGTCAGAAAATTCATATAGGACCAATATTGCTCTTTCCTTTCAGACTGACAGAGCAAGAGTGAATATGCGTAGGGAGAAGCTAGGCAATTGAAAAGAGCAAAACTCTAAGCACAATATTAAGATGCCCTTTATAAAGGATGAAGGGGACTGTTATCTTGAATGTAGGCTTTAGGTATGACTTAGAGGACTTAGAATGAGAACTTTGATTCAAAACTGAACTACATACCATATCTTACATACGATCTTACATATGATGGCACTTCGTGGATTTCACAGCAATTAGCTATCAGCTGTGTGACCACATTGTCTTAAATACTACATATGTAAAACAACACACCAAACGAGACTTCAGAGGACAGCCTGCTGCTGGTGATGAAGCTGACCAGGAAGCTAGCAAAAACATGGAAAATATAGATAATTAGGTGCCTGATGTTAGGCTTCATGTAGTACCTGTCCTACATTGTGATTTCGTAATTGTTAATCTATTCTAAAATGGATTCTAAGACCCCTCTAATATCAAGAATTAAGAGTACTGCCTGATACAAAGGGATGCTCTGCCTGTTTTATTCAAAGCATGAACTTGAAACTGCCTCAGTCACCTGCTAGATGAGGACAGGCAGAACAAAAGCCTTAAGCTCCACTAATTGTTATCACTAGGGTCAGTGGGATTATAAAGGTACCTCGATAAATAGCTTAGATGAAGATACCCAGGTTAATTAAGATGAAGTTTACCCTGCCTGTCTAAGTGTCAGCTAGCTGTCTGAGACATGTCTGTGTCAGTGGTGGACTGCTCAAAACTCCTCGAATTTCTCATTTCTGGACATTTTTTACACACTCTGCATCACTGTCACACTCCTCTCTGAGCTCTGATTTTTCCTTTGCTTTTGAAAAGTGTTGTTATGAAAAAAACTGTACTTCAGAAATAGTCCCCCTCTAACGATCTCTGAACACACTAACATCTTCCTACTCCCACTGAGTATTCCCTGTAGCCAAGACTATGTTAAAATCTTTAGGCACAAAGGTAGTTATTGGGAGCTCATGCTGTCCTGGTTGCTTCTAGAATACAGTGTCTGTTGCTCTCTATTCCTGTTATGAGACTGTGTGCAGCCTGTGCTGGAGTGTGCAACAGCTGAGGAAAACCAAGTTATCAAGAAACGCAGATAGCTGTGTAGAAATGATACCTATTCCTCACTTGCTCCTATTCCAAAAACATGGAAGCTTCTGGAAACACCACTGAACCAAGAGGCCTGGAAATCTCCACTGGCAAGCATGTATTTGATGTTAATTCACCAGGACAATTTATGAATTTTATGGTATTGATCTATTTTTATCCTTACATGTATAATTTCTCATATATAAAATATAAAATGATATATAAAATTATTTTCTGTCACAACTTAAATTATTATAACACAAAATGTTATTTTGTTTTACAGCAAACTTTTAAGTTTTTTCATGCCATACATGAATACAGCAAAGGAATACAGGTTGATCAGCATAAGAAATGGATTTGGTAAATCAGAAGTCCTAAATTTTGAATGGCTACAGCCACTCCTGACTTCTCAGCTTGCACACAGACCAGCTCTCTAGTTCTGCAGAGAGACAGAATATATATGTATATAATATATATATAATACTCATAGATATTCATTTCCTAAAAATAAAATTGTTTTTCAACACTTTAAATTTCATTACAGGAGAAAAGTGGAAAGGAAAAACTGAGTCGCACACTATGAGGTCTTCATTTCATGTATTCTCTAATCAATACTTCTCTGTAGGATCAGTAGGATTATTGATCTAGGATTGGTTCAGCTCCAGTGATGTCTGCGTGGCCAAGAACATTGCCATATACCTAGCACTTAGCTTTGTTTTTTTCACAGACTGAACATGAGAAGAGTAGAGCAGTAAAATCAGCTCTGAAGACTGAAAGGCCAGTCAAACATGATTAATACAAACTTCAGGAAACAGAAGAATATATCTATATTCTCAGACTTTGCAGTGGAAGTGCCATGCTGAAAATCAGGTGCTAAAATAGGTCATGACACTCAGACCTAGACACCTCTTCCTAAACTTTGTAACCTACACATACTGTTTGGGCATGAAAATTGCACCCTTATTTTCTGAGAAAACACAGCTCTTGAACATTATTGTATAGCTAGGGCAATAGCAGAACAGGAAAACCTGTCATTAGGACTACCTCCAACTATGGTGGTTTGTAAGCATCTTATAGGAATATATTCTTAACATTAGTCTACCGGGAATTGTTGCTTGGATAGGCAAGAAGGCTCTCTCCCTACCTGGCCCACTAAAGCAGAGCAACTGTGCACTGCATGCAAATCCAGGGGACAGATT
>JAUBOD010000314.1:4403418-4418490 GCA_032353885.1 Nothura maculosa | reverse complement strand
GTTATGAGTAGCCTTTGCCATTGAAGTTATGAAAAGATATTAGCATAAATCATAATAAAAGCATTTAAAAGCATAAGAGATTTCAAAATGAAATAAGCTGCTAATTCCCCTGGAGGGTAGTTTTAGATAAAAGATCCCTGAAGCTTACAGTAGGTATTACTTAGTGTCACAAGAAGTTGCTGAAATCCATGAAGAACAGCAGGTCTCTTTGGTTTACATGATATAGATTCCTCTTTCCCTGAGATCTTTGCAATGCATGCAGGTACATGTACATGTACATGTATTTGTATCTATATATAGCTGGACAGAAAGATAGATAGCAAATGTGTGAGTGAGGGCAAAAAAAGATGTGTCTAAGGACATATTAACATACATTTACTAAATAGAAGTAGTTAACCATGTGACTGCATCACGGCTGTAAGATTACATACCCGTTATATGTATGTGATACTCTTCTTTGAAGATCTTTTGGAAGTAAGGTACTTTAAGTTGCATATGTGCAGATGGCAAGCCTGGAAGATTCACTTCAACATCACCCATAAAGTGTGGAAACTCCCAGTCCTGTTAGAGAAAAAAATATAAGAGCTTAAATATAAACTTTCACAATAGATTTTTGCCCTTGAAAATGATTTAACTTAATAAAGGGAAAGGATACTGTCATACTTTTCTTTTTAAGTCTCCTATTATTAGATTTTTTTAACTTTGACTGAATCACTTGAAATAGTATATCTTGTTTATATTAGATAATGCAATATAATTTTGACTTCAACTGCATATAATTATCTGTTTAAAATTCACTTCAGAATAGGAATAATGAACCTACTGTAACAGTTGATAATAAATTATCTAAACATGTGAATAC
Organism: Nothura maculosa; assembly: GCA_032353885.1. NCBI lineage: Eukaryota > Metazoa > Chordata > Aves > Tinamiformes > Tinamidae > Nothura > Nothura maculosa. Next base: position 4,417,628 of record JAUBOD010000314.1, on the reverse strand, counting down.
CTGTAGGATGCACTATGAAAAACTGAGAACAGGTTTACCATGTACCTATTACAGCAATCTCACAATACTAATTACAGCTTCAGTGAATAATTTGGGGGAAAAAATGCACATTAGAAATTGGCAAAGACGACTTGACCTTTCAAATGTTTGTATTCTGCCTGTTGGGCATTTCAGCATTGGACCTAATACAGCTAAATGAATCTTCATGCAAGTGAAGGTCTTTCAATGTAACCTGCCTCAGTCAGTTCAGGTACTGTTTGCTCCACTGCTATATTTCAGATGAGAAAGTAATACTGGAAACGCGGAGCCCCTTTTAAGTATTATTGTGTGTATCTTGGTAGCACAAGCTGAGAAGGAGTAGAATTTAATGGAACTTTTCATTTGGTTACCTGCGTGCCACATCAGTCACTTCGAAGTGGGTATTATAACATGGTTCATTACAGCCCAAACTGAAAGTCTAGCAATACTGCTAGGAACATTATAATTATTGCCTGAGTGGCTACTCCATGAGCTGCAGACTGTTGGAGAGCTGCTGTGAGAAAAATACCGGCCTGTTCCCATGCACACACCTGGATTTGGAAGCCACAACCTAATGCCATGTGCAGCCAGCATGTGAAGTACTAGAGCAAGATAAAGGAGTCTGAAATGCTAGGAGCCCTGTAAACGGCTTATGCTTCCTCTGCATGAAAACCACCCAGTGCAGTCACCTCTCTAAGAGAACCAATTCCAATTTTCTTCAGTTTTCTGAGGCTGGAAACCTTCATACCAGGCATGGGCAATGAGAAAAGAAAAACATTTGAAGCTAAGAATCATCACTGAAAGATAAAACAGTACACACAGCTTAACTTGAAAGCACTGCTACACAACTCCAATGTTTTCTACAGAGGAAGGGAAATGGAAGACCAAGTTTTACTAGCAAGGGGTATTACATGGCCATAATACTAACAGCAGCTGATTTGTGCTAACAGATTGTGACATGGAATTAAAAGGATTAAAAGAAGTATAAGCAATGAGAAATCCTCTGTACCCAGTTCTCCGTGCACAGGGACACTGGAGCTATAGGAAGTGCTGATGCACAGAGACATAAATAAGGGTGCGCTCCTCTTTCTTTATCACTAATACAGCACATGTGAGATATGGTAATGATTGCCCAGCTGCACAATCTCTTACATTGCACCTGCAGCATCCCCTTATACTTGGTACACATTGAAAACTGCTCCAACATTAATATTTTATGGGTATGTGTTCTCCATTTGCAATTTCACTTACCCGGTATACACCTCTGAACTTATGTCTTGTTTTAACTCATATGGATGCTTACCTTGACAGAAAAAAATATGTTACATATCCTTGAAGAGAAACAGAGACCTGCGCACTCTGCATACTTATATGAGAAGTAAGTAAACGTGATAATAAATTTGACCTCCTGCTCTCACCTTTGCAACTGCTCATACTGTTTTAACTGTCTTTTGCTGGCTTACTGATAAAATTTCTCTGAACAGAATTTGCATTAAACTGTCTTTACATCATATTTTTGTAAAAAAATTCCTTTTTTCTCGATCTATATGCATATTGATAATGCATATTAATAATATGATATGCATATTGATAATGAGAACATCAGCTCTGTTAGATCTGCAGTTTATCTTATTAGTTGTCTCAACAGGCATCTACTGAGACTGGAAACTTTTTCATCAAAAAGAACCCAAAACAGAAAAAAATCAGTCCTAGTGCAAGGTGCTACTGTTTGCACTACACAGAAGAGAACTCTCCAGAATACACATATCTGACACTCCAAACTGCAGCTACCTTTCACATGCACCTTGCTCCACACTTTCTACATAATCACCATACAGCGTGTGAAGTTTGTCTGGACTGCACCACAATCCTTTTATCCTGTAATTTTGATATGGTATTGACATTGCCAGCGAGAGCCCCAAGGCTTCGCACTGAGTTCACAGAAACCATCAACATCACGTTCCTGCAGGTGGTGATGGCTTGTGGCAACGCTCTCCTTCACCAGCATGAAACCACCGTCCTCATGACCCAGGGGAGCAGGGCAGGGATGAACATGGCATCAGTACAAGCACAGACACCAAGAAAAGCCTGCCTAGCAATTTTAACTATATTAACTGTTGCCATTGTTACTGAAAATTCTTCTGCACAGAAATGTCCTTTTTACACAATAATTAGATCTCACCTAGTAATAATTCTTGGATGCAGCTTGGATGAGACAGATTTCAGCTACACTAACGGGAGTTCCTGACAGTATCTATAAGATGTGTTTCCTCTTTGCCAAGAAACAAGGTTTTCAGTGTAACACCTCTAACAGTCTGATTATATGATCTGTTATTTAAGAACAGTCCCACTGGAAATACAAAAATAATACAAAACAAAATAAGGTAAAATAAAAGGCAATATTTTGAAGGCAATATTAAAAAATAAGAAACTGACAGAATGAGTTAGACCTACTGCCTTTCATGAAAGCACAGGCACAGCACTTAGGAAAACAAAGCTTCAATTTAGATGATTTAATATCCTTTGGGGTTTTACTTCAGTCATTGCTTTGATAAATGAGCATGTGTGCTGTCCATGTATTGACACATCACCTGAGAACGCATCCCTATGTTATTATTAAGACAGCAGCAGATGACTATTAATTTTTCTGGCAAATGTCACTATCAGGATGTTATATGTAAGTCCAACAAATGACAATTTTACCATGCAGATTTTAAGGAAGCGTTCTGTTATCAATATTTTCCTATGAACAAATAAAAAGTAATTTAATTCCATTGTCATCAGGACAACCATTTTTTTATGAAATTCAAGATGCCTAGTAGGAATAATCTGCATTATTTGTTAAAAGGTACCCTAACAGTACGTCCCTAATGTACGTCCTCTTAAATTTAAATGCTTCCCTCTTTGAAACAGATTTTGGATCATCATGCTTTCATACACTGTGGTTTTCCTGTTTGGTCTCTGAACATCAATCTGTGATAACTGTTCTTATTCAGTGCATGAGTGATATATGTGATGTCCTTTAAGTTTTCAGCAGATAATTAAATAAAGTTCCCTTGATCAGCTCTAATACTATTACTGACATACCTGTACTCTTCAGTACCTATGGTCTAATTAGGAACAGGGCCAAAAATACAACATTTAGATGGTATCTGCCCAGTTCAAAAAGCAAATCTCTACAGACATACTGTTATTTTGCATTTGCATCCCTGCACCTCATGAACAGATTGCTTATTCCTGAAATTCATCAGCACCAAATTTCTCATATTCATTTAATCAGCATTTTTCAGACTGAGGGGTGCGGGCACAGAATATTTCTTGTCAGTCTGTGAAGAAGAAAACAACCCAGAGCAAGAAGGCCTAAATAGATATAGAAATAGAAGTCTACACCTTCACTGGCAAGTTTTGGAGGATGCACAGATCAAATGCTATTGACTGTTTCACTCATAGGTAAAAGGCAGCCAGGGGATGAATTTAAGATTGTTGAGGGGCTACAACAGGCAAAGAGAGCACCTCTGGTTTCCAGATGCTGTCTCATTAAACAGAAGCACAGAAGAAAAGCCTTGACTACTGCAAGAGACTGTATTTTGATTTTCTCTCCCCAGCTTTCAGTTCCTTAAGCCAAACAAATGCATATACTGTTTGCGGCAAGGCTCAGTCCTGGTTTAAGATATTACACTTGTGCTGGAAGCACCAATTTGGTACCTCTTTAGACGTATTTGGTAATGGTACCTGAGCATCATAGCCAGGCTTCCTGATGCCACTGGGCCCTTCTCTGCTGCTGCTAGGGCAGAAGCAGTGGCATTTGGGGACGCAAGCCCCTCAGCTCGGCAGCCAGCCCCTCTCTGAGCAGGGAAAACTGCCGTGGGGCAGGTGAGTCTGGGGATAAAAGCTGAAAATGAATAATTGTAAACAAATGTGCCTTGCTTTCCTCTATTCTCCTGTCTCTGTATAGCTCATGGGATGGTTGGTACACTGCAAATATGAAATAACAGTAAAAATAATATAAGCACTCTGCAGGCATAATCATGAGAGGAGACAAACGCAAACCAAATATTTCAGCTTTAAGTAGTGATAATATATGCTGAACAAGGAAGTAAATAAAAGTACAGGGAAATAAGTTAGAAAAATCATTTATGAACATGTATGTATCTGTTACAGAAATTAGGAATTTTTATTTAATTAATAAAAACATCATTAAGTTATGAAGTAGAAGGATCTGTGTTTCCAGGTGTCTTTGGCTTTGTTCCCCTCTTGGAAGGCGCATGGCAGGCAAGCAGAGAAACAGATGAAATCTAATGAGAGGTAATGGCTATATATCTTAGTAAGTGTTTGAAATAAGAAACAAACTGCTGGAATTCAGAGAAAAAGGCCCGGGTCCTCTGTGATTATCTCTCATTTCACTGCAGTGGTGCAACTTTTCACTGATCTCCGCAGCTGTGATCTCTGCAGCTGTGAGTAGCTAAAATGTAAATACTGTTTTAATATTTCATACGAACATACATAAGAAAGGAAGTCACCCGTCATGACTAGAACTCACTTTTATGCCTGTGAGATCAAATCTACAGCTCAGTTTGTGGCCTCCCATTCCCTGCCAAAACCTTATTTAAACAGGCTGAAAGCTCTGCAGACACTGTGGTTTTAGCACTCACTGAAACAAAAATATTTTTCTACTTTTAACCTTATCAATCTGCATCCTTGGATGACTTTTGTGGTGCTACTCTGGTCCCCAGAGTGAAATGGGGAGCTTTATTAGCTATATTATATCCTGCTTTATGTCAATACCATTAGTGGTAATCTATTCATAGCATTCAAGGCCACAAAGAGTTACTTATTCATCTGTTCTGGTTTCACATGTAACAACCATAACAAGAATTTTGGCCTAAATTCCCTAATTGTAAATACAGCTACAGCCTACCTTTACTCTTAAAGAGTTCAGATATTGAAAATCCACAATAGCACTGCAAGCTGCTTTAGTCTTGAAATATCCTCTTGGAAAATGCATTGGAAAAATTGCTTTATTTATGTACTGAATTTCTCTACTTTCTGCTTTGAATCACTACAATCCTTTTATGCCTTTTACAGTGAGAAGCAGGGTGCTCTGCGTATTGAGATCAGCTCAGTTTTTACCTGTCTCCTCAACAGACTCCTGTAGATCAGGGTAGAAATAGGGAAGGCATTTCTTCCAGGAATCCAGGTTATGCAAGGTGCCCAAAATGCTGTTGCTGTGTCAGCACTGGACTTTCTGCCAGCTCCTACCAGGTGGATTAGCTCCTAGCACCTGGGGCTGAAGGCAGCTTTCATGTCCTGCTGTCAGTATAAAATATTAACCCTGCAATGCAAGGCACAGACATACCCACAACCCTGCTGCTCTCCATCTTCTTTATTGCTCCTGCACTCCTGGGTCTTTGCTTAGGGTTTTTACCTCTGTCCTTATCAAGCTCCTGGCCTCCCTTTAGAACCAGCACTGCAAGTCTTGCTCCATCATTTTCTCGCTTGTGAAAATAGTAATGACACAGCACTAGCTCCCTCCTTGCAAGTTAAAGCAGCAATATGGTCTCTTTTTATCTTTGGCCTTAGATGACCCCTTCTATTAAAAGATAATTTCAGAGTCCTATTTTCTGTTATCTATTCCTGTTTATTTAAAGGAAACAATTCCGAGGTCTCCCATATCCCAAACAAGCCATTAGTCTCTGCACTTCAGATGCACACATTAATGCATTTGGGCCTACAAAAAGCTGTGTATGCACAAATCCTCAAAATGGTGATTCTTGTTACTAAAATTTCAGAATCGGTCTTTAGCTTCTCCACAGAAAGCTCACAGTAATCTCAAACTTTCCTATGGCCTAAAATAAGAAATGCCAACATTTTACTGAAAGACCTGTATCCATGCCCATATTCACAGGCAGATGGCTTTTTGTGACGGACAGCAATGTGTCTCTCTGACTGTAATTTAGGCATCATCTTCTGTTCACTCCTCACAACTTGGTAGTACCTTGGTGCTACAGATCTTTCCTGCCTAACATATCACTGTCATGATTACTCCTATCAGAACCTCACAGGTGAATTTCTTATCTAGGCTCTTATCACTTGATATTCAGCTACATCAGCATCTTTCCTTGGGCCTTCACAAGTGCAACTCTTCACTGGCAGTGACTGTATCATTCCTTTCTTTGATCATATCAAATATAAGACACTTTCTTTCATATTCAGATCCTTTAAGATCTTTCAGTGTCCTGGATGCTGACTTTCTACCTTGCAAAGATATAAATACAGGCTAAGAATTTTCTAGATGTTTAAAGCTCTCTCCCATATGGCTCCCTATCAGATACAGATTTCTCCTCTTTCTCCCCCATAACTCTCCTTTGCTATGGGAAAACTTGTGGCTCTCATACATAAGGTATCTAGGATTACCTGACACCCTGACCAGTGAAGACCAAAGAAGTTGCTGTTGTTTATATCCACCTGTCTGACAAGAGACAACTCTTGATCTTGACTGTTTTCATTGACAGTACAAGTTTTCAGGACCAGAGCTATATTTTGGTTTCCTTTGAACACCATCTAGCACAATATTGCCCCAGTCCTTAGTGAGCACTGCTAGTTGCTCGATAATACTAACACTGCTAGTAGTGTGAAAGGTTAATGACTAATGGTTATTTTTTTCTATTCCTTTAGGAACAAACAGTGTTTGATAACACAAAGAACTGTAATTACAATTTCCCTCTGAAGGCAAAGACTGTTCTTTCTTACGGGCTTCCTTCAAGTTTTTGCTACTCATCAGAGTCAAGAGGACCAGGGAAGCAACTTTATCCTTGTCAAAAATAGAGCAGACAACATTAGACACACTCTCTTTCATAGCAGGATACCCAGGGAGTAAGCCCACCAGCTTTTCCATCAGGCAAATGTGCGGTCTAATTTATCTCAGTGACACTGATAGGTTCTCCTTCTTTATAGCACATTCTTGCCTGGTAATTATCTATTCACAACTGCTGAAAACAGTGATTTAAAAAGTTGCTTAAAAGTAGATGTTCTGCTGTTTTCTTCTTTTCTGAGGTCCTCCATTTTTTATAAACCTATTCTTGCTTAGCTCATTCAACCATGTCTCACCTCAGTTCAGCTATGTACCTGTTAGGTAATTGTTCTAGATGACAAACATCATTTTTTTCAAACTCACACAAAAAGTCCCTGTGAACTTTTGCAGGTAATTCTTGGGCTGGATAAATTTCTCCATAAAGTAGTAATATTACAACATGGTATATCTTCAAGAAGCAAAGAAATTAGCTGCTGAAACAGTTGTTCTTATGCATCTTGTTCCCTATCTGAAACTTCCCTAAACTACCAGCAAGTTAGTCATAATGTTTTTTTATAACTACGTCAGAAACACACTTTGTAGAAGCCATTTCTGTAGGGAATAAGAGAACTGAAAATTCACTACCAATATGTAATATTCACAGATTTCCTGAGACTCTAGCTTCCTGTCACTAGCCATTACTAGGACTCACTTTTATGCATTTAATCTTTACTCATATGCTAGCAAACCAAGTCGCTGGCTCTGATTCTGATGTGGAGAACAAAAGTAATTTTTAAACACATTGCTACATATTCATCTTCAACAACACAAGTGCATAAGGACGTGCACACATACCCTTGCCTTGTGGAATACTTACACATATCATACCCATGTCATTTGAAGAGTAATATGAAATTTGGATCATTTTGGGTTTTTGAAAAACTGTTAATATCATCTTTAGCTCCTGAAGAATGGTAGGCTCTCGAGTTCAAAAGTCATTTCACATCAAGGGAACTATTTTCAGTATGTTGTCCCTTTTCTCTCCAAGCATCCACAGGAATGTATTGCCTTGGTGCTTGATATACAAGTCTTAAGGGTGGTTTTTAGTGTTGCTTAAACCCAAGAAGACAGACTTTTAATAAAATACCTGAACAGATATTTTCCTTGCCATGAGCTTTGCAACATAATAAAAATGGTGCTACAGAAATGAAAAGTATCTGGGACAAGGAGATTAATATATGTTTTTCACTGTAGATGGAGGGTAAATCATCTGTCTCAGCATTATAAAAGGATGACTGAGGAGCTGTTCCTTCCAGAAAGAAAATCCTTTAGGTCTATGCTTTGAAACGTTTTACCAATGGCTATTCAGAAAAAAAATTGGGTCACTTACAAGATAAACTGTAAGCTTGCCCTTTGATATTAAGCCAAGATCAAGCCTGAAGTGGTAGGTTTGGACCAATAGACTCAGCCTGAAACTCCTATAGTACTTGTTTTGGTTTATCTGTAATTGTAAATTGCTTGTTTTTGCACAGGATTCAATTTGCTGTGATTGAATTTGTGCAATAGTAATATTCATTTTCTACTGGAGAAAAGAAAAAGTGTGCTGCACTTGTCAGATATTGAGAAAACTAACAGTGCTTAAAAAGAAGACAGAAAGGAAGATGTTCAGGATGCACCAGGAATGCATGACAAAGGGTGTTACATAAATTTAAAATTTAGATTTATACAAAAAAAGCACTGAAAACTCTCTTTTCTTTAAAATCTGTAATAAATCTCTTCCAAAATTATTTTTCTCCTCATAACTTTTGGTAATTCAAGTAACAGCTTTAATATGTATGGAAAAAATAATGCGCATAGCTATTAAAAGAAAGGAAGCTTACTTTGCAAAAAATAGTTATTAACATTTTAGTTTATGTGCTAGGGAACAAAAATAACATAGGCTTTGGTTTCCCAGTTCCTTCTCTTGTTTTTCAGTTTAAACTGAAAAAAAATTCTGTGTCCTGACTGCTTAGACTGCTGATAGAATCAGCAGCAACATACTGTACTTGCTAATGCAATGAGCAGTATTTCCTGAGCACAGCACTCCTGAATTCCTTCCCCAAATGCCCCCCAGGTTTATCTTCAAAACCAATGGAGTGGCATTAGGCACATCTGTTCTAGAAGTTACAGAAACTTGTTTGGTGTCAGCTGGAGTGCAGGACAAAGTGCATCTGCTCTTGGCTTGGCTGTTGTGTAAACACACGTGGGTAGTAAAAGGAGCTATAAGGAGACTTATAAAGGTTAGTAGCGCATAAAACCAAAATCAGCATAACTTGCTTATCAGTATCTTTGGAACATGTTTTCAGATGATCATCAACAGTCTAGAATACAAGTGAAAATGCCCATATATTACATAGTTGTTTATTTTGTTTACGAGATGTCCGTTCTTATTTGCATTATACATGCTGCCAAAATATTTGCTGGCTGTATTGATTAAATTTCCATTCACCATGATGAGAACTAGTATATAGATAACACTAGATATAGACATCTATGTTTAGGCACCCTAAACTTCAAGCTGAACCATGCTATGGATATTTCAACTGAATCCTTCTCCAAAAGTCACTTTAGGCTTACCAGTACATGCCACTAAGGAGATGTCCCCTCTCACACTCAGAGAACTGAGTTCTCTCTCAGAACACATATGTCCTTACTGATATGTTTTCAGTATTTGTAGTGATCTACCTATTTTTTTTTTAGCATGGATCATAATGATTTTAATAACCATATGAGGTTCTCTTTGGAATTGCTCTCATCAGATGAGAAGAAATATACTTAATGAGCTCTTCTTGTGAGGTGCACCCTCATCAAATGGGAGCATCTATCTTAGCTGCTTTTATATGGGAATGGCTCAGCTTTTGAATACAAATGTAATGGCTATTTTCCTGGAAATATAAATGAAAACAAAAGGTAAAAGCCTTCTTAACTGCACTGGTGTGAAATACAGATTCAACCCAGTATGTGAGATATAGACTACCAAATTCAGGAGCAATGGATGAAAGAATCTATGTTTAACCTCAAAACTAAAAATGTGTCCCACACATCCTTTCACTGCGTTGAAATGCAACTTCTGTTCTCCTCACTCACTCCATGTGTAGGACACCCACGCCAATTTCTGGTGACATTTCAAGTTGTGAAGGGGAAGTTAAGTGAAAAGGCAATGCCTCGTGGTGGTTGGACATGTCCTGCCCCCACAGAAAGAAGCCTCTTGCAGTCTGAACAATGACTTGCTAGCCTTCTTCCAAGTCTTTGAAAGAAATACCAGTGTGGCCCTTAGGTGGAATTTGGCTTTAAGGGTCACATAAGTAGAAGGAGCCATGAAATCCAGAAAAGACAGGCACTGTTCCCCCAGGATATTTGACCAGGAGATAAACTGCAGAACTAAAGTAAATATGGACTGGAATCTGTCCTTTCACATCTGACAAACTGGGTCAGCTCAGAGAGCTCTGCAACTTGCAGTGCAGAGGACAATACGCTATAGACACTGAGATGCCCAACAGCAAAAGGAACTTAATAAACCATCTAGATAAGGAAAAAGAGTTATCCAACATTAAGGTATCCCCCCTAATACAAGAGCCTGTGAACAGATAAAATAGAACTCTCTCAGATAGTTTCTGGTAAGGAACCTACTCAGCACTAGAGCAGGGTCTCAGAATGATGGGCAATATGTTTATATTACTATTTTACCTTCTAGCTATATTATGCTATTATATTAAATGGTTTCACATTTTCTAAGAGAAGCCATCCTTTAACTACAAAACAATCTACTAAATCAGACTCCAAACACACTCCTCCTCATCAACGTGCAGAAGCAAAATTGCAGGATAATACAGTTGCTAAGAACTACTGTAAGATCTTTGTCATAAGATATCCTTATTTCATTGTATTGTACATTGTATATTTGACTAAAGAGGCTTTGAGAAAAATAAGAAAAATAAATGTCTCCCTACATTACTATAGGGAGTATATATAGCCTACATTACTATAGCTTACATTACTATAGGGTGTATTAGCTTTATTATTTTTCAATGATAATAAGAGACTGCCTAAAACTAGTGTTTTGATTATTATACTGTATCATCCATATGCACAGCAATATTACATTAACCACTCACTACAGTTCAGCAACATGAAATATCTTCTTATTACAGAGAGTGTACATGTCTTAACAGATGCAGAAATTATTTACTTAAGGTCTCATTTTCCAACTGCCCTCCTCTCTCCAAAAAGCTGTTCATTTTCTTATCCCTTTGGGAAATGCTACTAGGCATCTCTGTATGCTATGCATGCATAAATCACATGCCTTAAAGAATGAGCATAGCCATAAACCCAAAAATATAGCCTCAAATGTGAATAAAAAGTAGGGAAGATAACTCTCCTCTACAACCTCCTCTCTGACCTCAATGCAAAACCTCACTTCCTGAGTGCGAGAGAGGAAAAATGCAATTTCAGCTTTTTATACCAGAGCAATATATCTCCTTCTGCCAACCGCATGCAGAAAACATGAACTTCATCCTAAAAGGTTTTCAATGTTTAGAAATCTCCTGGGAGAACTTGTCAAAAACACAGTGAACCAAGTTCTAATTGCACTAACTCACCTCAGACTTGACAAACATAACAGTTGGGTTTGAATTTCAAAACTATTCCCGTTAAAATCCTTGGAAGGAGGTAGAATGTTGCTAAGGTTGCTTTTTGAATCTCCAAGACATATCAGAGGTTGGTGGTGTGCTCTGAATGAATTAAAGTGTTCTCAGTGAGAGGTGAATCTAAATATAGCAACTATTCTGATCACAAGGAAAGAATGAATTTTAATTTTAAAAAAATGACAGACAGGATGGACAAACCTCAAAAGGTTTGGAAATGCAGTATAGATAAGGAACTGTATATACAGCGCTTGGCAGATGCTTATCCAAACTAACAGGCCCTTCTTAAGAATGCCCTCCTGCAACCTGCCTGCCAACTCTGGCTCTGCAAGAATCCCTTCCTCAACTCAGTATCTATACTGCTTTTGGCAACCACTTGCCAACTTTCTTTCACAAGGAATTTTCTTTGGCATTAATCAGGCATGCCATGGGCCCATCTCTTTCTGAAGAGGAAGATGGTCTCTTCCACTGCCTGTCATTTCAAAATTTGGTCTTTCACCTATCCACATGGACTTACATTTCTTTAATCTTTTCCTGATCCCTAATGACATACTTGTATACATTTCCTATTAATATGTCTTTTTTTTTTCCCAATAACTTCCTCCTTAACATCTACAAGGGGTAAATTTAATTCAATATTTCATAGTTTTACTTTTGGGGACTTTTATGACAAAGGTGCTGCAGAATACACAAAGCCTTGAGAAATTACATCTTACCTGCTCTTGGAACCACTTTTATGGAGGAAGTACCAGATCCTGTAGACTACGTATATCTATAGGTTCCAAACTTTCAAATATGACTCCAAAACCTTAATTAATGGTATAAATAAATCAAGGGAGCTACATTACAGCAGCTGAGTGATTACCTCTCAGTGTGATTAACAGACCAGGTGGGATATTAAAGTATGGTGCTGCATGTGTATATGCATGCAGAGGAAAGGAAGATCCATCCCTGCTGAGGACTTCAGTTTAAACAGCCAAATCATATAATGCAGATAGTTACTGAAGCTTTCTGGACAGAAAATATAAAATTTAAGCTTTATTTTCAATTGTTTAAAGAAATGCTAAATCATTTTTCTCATCAGAGGAGCAGTTTTAGAGCAATTCAGCAAGCCACGAAAATGAATGATCTGTTCTTTCATAGCATTCCTCAAGGAGGAATTATCCCAAATGATATGGTTACTTAATAGGAACATTTATAAAGGGACAGTCATTATGTGAATTATGTATTTTACATAATTTATTTCAGCTTACAGTTTATAGCAGCACTTTTATCTTTTTTTCATTCAGTGATAAAAAAGGCATCAATTATAATTCTCCTAGCACGTCTGCAGAACAAATGTCTGTTAGTGAAGTTGCAGTGCTCATTCAAACATATAATTATACATTGGAGGGCAATTTACATTTGCCAAAATAATGAATAGATAAAAAAAGAACACTCAAATGTAGCAATTTAGGTATAAGAAATGCATTACAACACATATTTAGGAGGGTTTCGGTCTATAGCAGTACTACCTAGCATTTGATAACTGTTGCCCAAAGCACTTCTGTTGTTAAATACGTAAACTCACTTGCAACCCAGAGAGCAATAAACCTGCTGTCATGTTTTTAGAAGAAATCACCAACTATTGCTTTCATGTTTCCTTAGACTCAGTATATTTTTACTGAGGTTTATCCAGTTTGCGTGCACAAAGCATGTCTACATAGCATGCAAACAGGAAATAAGAGAAAATCAGGCTATAACAAGTATCGCTGTAATTCATAAGAATCTGTAATAGGAGATGAAGAGGTACCATGCAGGAAAGCAATTTAGAACCATGTCATGGGTCATTACTGTATATCACTGTTATTTAGGGATTAAAGACTACTGGGCTACTGGTCTCTATCAGCAAGCTGTTTTAACAACAGTGAATGCCCAAATGTTCTCATTGGTCTAAAAAGCAATTCAGATTCTAAGTTATTAAAATAACACTTATTAGTGCAATTTGTAACAGACCTTGCAGAGGTAGAGTGGATTTGAGAGTTTCTGAAGCCCTGAAGACCATGGTCTGTGAATACCATGAAGTCTTCCTGCACAAAACCACACATTCACAAAATAAAGTTTCAAAAGATGTCTGAAATATACTTATGGTTTTTGAGAGGTTATACTATTTCCAAATGACAGCATCCCCTGATCAGAAACTACTACACTCTGATCATCCTCGTACAGAAACTACTAAACAGAAAAGAATTTGTTTAATCATGGCTCTCCTAAGAAGTGTGGATGATTGAAAGTGCTGATGAAAACACAGTGGGGTTTGGAGACAGAAAGCTCACCATAACACTTCCCTGTGTTCTGATAGTCTTGATCAATATAAATAAAGTTTGATCAAAGTCTGACAAAACTGGTATTTCTTAACAATGACTTAGAATGGTCAAACTTTTTAGAAGAGACTCAAAATAATAAGTAACACAAAAGCAGTAGGAATTACTGGTTCTTCCTAAAATGTTCATGACTTCTTTTTCCCTACTCATTTTACCTGCATTTCACAATTTCATCTTTGAGTTTTCCTGCAGACAGCTGCCAACATCCTTGCTTTGTCTGATGAGTCAAAGTACAAAGATGATATCACTCATGTCACTCAGGTATTTTGCAGCAATATTATCTCCTGATTAGTAAACATATACAGTTTAACTATATACTGCATTAAATCTAATTCTGAAAACTTAGTATTTTATTAT
>JAUBOD010000314.1:4390128-4403318 GCA_032353885.1 Nothura maculosa | reverse complement strand
TCTCCTGATTAGTAAACATATACAGTTTAACTATATACTGCATTAAATCTAATTCTGAAAACTTAGTATTTTATTATATATTCTAACTAGATCTCCAAAAGACCCCAGAAAGAGTTTCTTTGACAGAACACTGACTTAGTCATGACCCTGTTGCTTAATTAGTACTAACAACAAAATTTTACTCCCTTAGAAATAACACTAAAAACTTTCACTGATTTTAGTGATGTAAACATAATTGTCAATCCCATCTCTGATCTCTGAATTTCTATTTTTCTAATTCTGTTTTAGTATTTTTACCCGAATGGATTACATTTTGGAATTGGTTCACTAAGAAACACTGAGCTCATTCTTATCCCAAGTTTAATATTATACTAATCTGTAACTTCTCTATAAAATATAGTAATTTTATATTTATTTTTGTAGTAGACTCTGGAGACCAATCTATCCAGTATGCCAATGTGAATATACAGAGGTGGTTATCCCTTACTCAAAAGAATTTGTAGTTTGAATATTACCTTTTAAGGCTCTCATTACTTTTCTGCATTTGCAGTAATGTCACTTACAAATTAAGAATACTGCTAATTGATACAATAACTAATTGCATTTGACAGAGTACATTGTTCTGATAGGTAGTTTCCTATCAGTTTCCTATCAGTTTAGCAATACACAAGCGTAATCATCTACGATTATATTGGGACACTTTGTATAAACATGTGGACCAGGTCTTTACAAGGAATGCGTTTTGTTTTTCAAATATTTTCAATGTTCAAAGATGCTTATACTTAAAATAGCAGTGTAAAGGACAAGCACTCTATTATTGCTATAAAATTAATGTGAAAATGAGGTTAAGAAATGATTACATGGAAGTAGCTACTTAATGATGTGACTCTGAGTGTCACCAATATTAACTAAGCATATTGCAGGCAGATGAACACAACTCTGTCAAACTGGATCCACAGCCAGAGACTGAAGGCTAAAATTGAGCCAGGATGTCAGAAGACAGTTCTGGAGAACTGGGAATCTGCTGCATCTCCGTCAAGTTCCTGAAAGACAGCAGGCGAAGGGGGCAAGGAGCCCTCCAAACACAGACTGTTCTTCCAAAACCACCAACTAATGCAAAAAAAGAGTAAGAAAATTCTGTATGGGAAACCCTGTTTTCTCATTTAACAGGTGCAACTTGCAAGTGTGAAAGGAAGAAATGCAACACATTACAGCAAGAGAGCCTTTTTGGTTTCTATTTCATCGTATAATGGCATTAGGGAGAGTAATTCATATAGCCTATGCCACAGTGGCACCCGTTCCCATTGTGACAGGCATCATATGGAACAGATAGACTGAAATTGTAGTGTTGCTTATTGTCGAGTCTAAAATACAACTTTCACTTGCTTATAACTTTTCCAAATTTAACCATGTGAACTGAACGCAGTCCATGCCAGGTGTTTGCCTCGGGTTGTTTTTTTCTATTTTGTTCTCTGTTCCTGTTTTGAGTTTTTGACATTTTCAGCTAGCACCACCCAGACACTTCCAAGAGTGAGACCAAGGGAAAATAAATTGCTTTGTCTACTGTAAAAAATCTCCTGCTTTGAAGCCGGTACATACAGTTTAGCAAGGGAGCAGCTCAGAGACATGCCTTTTGCTTCCCTGTGAATATCTGTCCTGAACTGTAAGAGCTGTAAGGTGCCTTTGAAGAGTCTTAATTTTTACAGATGTAGAGTTCACCTAAAGGTTCAAAACCAAATATTTTCACAAACTCTATATCACTCTGTGTGCCTAAGCATCTATCAGCATCTAGAGCTCATCAAACTGAAAGTCCTGGTGACAGGAGAGTGAAGAGCATTGAGTGAAGACAGTGAAGGAAGCTGGGGCTGTGTGCACAAGAGAAGACCTGGTCATGCTAGGCCTGAGTTTATCAATCAGGAACATAAGGATCTAAGCCCTTTCCTCATTCTGAACCACCAGCCTTGAGTATGAGTCTTGAGGTGTAAGGTCTGGCTTATCCTTGTGCAGTTAATGGAGAGATATGTCCATCCTGGAAACCTGGGAAGGGAAATGAGAGCAAAGAAAGATAGGAGATAGGAGACAGGAAAATGAGAAGAGGCTGCACAGAGAGCCTAAGAGTGGAGAAGCAGTGCAAGAGAACAGAGTCCTCGAAAGTGCAGTGATGGCAGAAGTGGTGAGGAAGACAGGGGCAGGGCAGCAGATGAGAGAACTATCGTCAGGGAAAAGCCAAGTCCCTGGAGGAATGGGGGGAGAGGGCCTGTGTCTCTTTGCCTTTGGAGTACAGAGTGATAATCCCAACTCCAGTTATCCTTTGCTGTTAAAACAGAGGTGACATAGATGGAAAAAGTGTGCGTCTCCTCCTTCTTTGGAAGTGACTCACAGGAAAAATAAGCACATATTGGTATAAGCAGCTGACTAGCTCATATGCAAATATGTATAAGGGTCTGCATTAAAGGTATTGAGGTTTCTAAGATAAAGAATCATGAAACAGGAAATGACAAAGCCAAGCTGCCTGTACCATATGTATGCATGATACAATGGTTATTTAGTTTTGTAATCACACAGTGCTCCAGAGAACCCGTGCCTTTTTCAACAAATGGAGCCTAGCTGCTCTCATTATCAAGGAGAAATACTGTGAAAGAAACTCCTCTTGTTCCCCTATATCACATCTATTGAAGAAGTCACAAGGTGTGTGGAAAGCAGGGTATAAGTTGAAGAGAAAAAAAAACAGATGTGAAAACATCATCCCGTTGTTAAGGGTAGTCACTGCTGTCAGGAAGGACTGAATCCCATCTATTCTGCTGTAACACTTCTCTGCCATACAAAGTGAATTTATAAAACCAAACTGTTCACAGGCAGTTATAAATTGTGTGTTTGCCCTCTTTTTCTGGCTCTGGTACACAGTATTACCTAGATAGGAGTGCCCTGTCTCCTTGGAGATTGGCTTAAAAAGCAACCAGTTGTTTTCCTGGAACCAAATATATGAGACAGTCGTAGCCATCACTCAAAACTAGCACATGGCAAAACATCACTAGGAACAGATCCATGGATCTCTTAGTCAGAGATTTCCCCAAAGACTGCAAAAGCAAATGCAGCAGTGAAGTACTTACTGCTGGCTCTCTAGGGGGAGAATAAGCTACAGAGAGACTCTCCTATCACAGAAAAAGACAAGGAAACATGTACAGCCATGTAAGTCCAGCATTTGTATGAAAAACTATCCAAGGAAGCAAAGCAAAGCCTAATTCTGAACTAGATTTTACATTAAGAAAGACTTTATACTATTAGTAAAGAAACTGCTTCCATAGCCATTTGATTTCTACAAGAGAAATAGGACTGTCATATAATAACAAATAAGATTACATCAAATAAATGTGTGGTTGTGCTCATAATGACATAATATTCTCCCCTAATTAACTAATTGCTCAGTTAAAAAATGAGTAATAATAAAAAAATTCAAAATAATGTCCTCAGACACCTCAAATTAGGGATCTTTTGACTAATTTCTTTGTGCCTCAGCATAAAATGTGGACAGTAATGCTCCTGTTGTGAAGGCTATTGTGAAGATAAATACATTAATGCCAGAGAAGCCCTTAGGAGCCACAGTGATGAATGCCACAAAGCAGAAGCCCATAAGGAAATGAACGATTCCATCTTCATATCAAGGTTTCAATAGTGTGCGGTAAGTACAGCCTAGGGCCACAAATTGAACAAAAAGGATAAAACAAAATATTGAATAGCAGCTCATTAAGTGAGCACCATTCAGCCAGTGCAGCCAGTGAGACAGGGTCCTGTGCAAAAATGGGGTGTGAATAGATAATTAAAGATTGTATCATAGTGCATATATGTGATGGCAACAGAGGTGAAAAGTTTATACAAATTGTCTTAATTCTGCCGTTTCCTAACTTCTGAATGTATGACTCTGCAGCCTCACTAGTGTTGATTCATTTTAACACTCTTTTTCTCTGTGCAACTCGATTTGTGCTTGCTTAAATTTTCATATGCTCACTTCTGATGTTAGCCTTGTTTGTGCAACACTTTTCTTTGTCTCTTCCCGTGGACTTGAAACACTTTGTCTAGATATGCAAATCTTTGCAGTCTGACCTTGATGAATAGTGGGAATTTGTATAATTTAGATTAGTGCTGTAATTGTTTGGCCCAGATGCCAGAAACATCCCCAAGGGTATTTAACATTCATTCAGAAGACGTGGCTGTTGCTTCGCAACTTAAGGTCAACACAAAGGTACCGACTTGTAGCCGAGAGAGATTCTGCAGATCTTGCCTGGGAAGTGGCTGCTGCAGCACTGCAAAGCTGGAGTTCAGGAGCAGGTCTGGACACAGGCTGGGCACTTACAGCAGCCTTTTCCAACCTGTGGTCTGCAGAATCTAACCAGACTGAATCAAAGTCATCAGAAAGCTCTCTTGTACATTTAAGACAAAGACATTGCCTATTACTGCCCCTAATACTAACTGCCTGGTAAAGCAGATCACTTCTTTGTTCTGCCACCTTCTCATACACAGATTACATGCTGTGCACAGTATCATTGTTGTTGTTGAGGATTGCTTGCTTCTCTGCTTTGGTCACTCTATTCGGAAGTGGAATGAAATTTAATTATAACCTTCATGTGTGCTGGGTATTGCCTATTGTCAAGTACAAAGACCATTAAGAGAAACTAAAAGCAAAGAGCCACCCAAGAAGGATTATAAGATTATATTCTTAAATCCATAGCAAGATACATTGCAAGAGTTGTGCAACTTTTTCTCATTTCCATCAACAGGCAAGGGAATCGACTACCTAGCCATAAATTTCAATCTTTTAATACCTTGTGCAGTACTTAATGTGGGAAGAGCTATCACAACTTACATGCTTGTGGGGCCTGGAGATGTCTCCCCCTTCCTGCCCCTGCTCCAAATCATGTTCAATAGCCTGAAGGTCAAGGACACAGATTATCTTGCTCAGAATCAGTCCTGAAAGCTGCTCCTTAGCACTCATCCTGCCCTCCTGCAGGAACAAGTGGATGTTGATTGAGTACATGGGCCCTCTGGGCTCCATCTTGCATTGGTCCATAGCGGGTGGTCCCCATCATGCCTGCAGCTTCACTCTCTGCTAGTCTGCTAGTAGCATGGGGAAAGAAAGCATATGGAGCAAGCTTTACACATTATCTTCTACCTGAGGCTTCACTGCTTCAGCTTTAGAGGCAACAAGGTAAACACGGCAGCACCAGCTACTGCAGCAATCACACCACTGGGGAAGGGAGACGAAAACACAGCTCTTTCCCAGTTTGATTAACATCCCTTTTATCTCTGTTCATAGCATTTCAGCAGGAGTGGCAGTGTGTTAGTACACCTGCGGCACAGGCTGGCTCTAAGGAAGCTTAATGAAAAAGCCATATTATGAATACTAAGTACTACTAAGAAGAGACAGAGAAGGGGTTAATTGCAGACCAGCTGAGGCTTAGCCTAGTCCAAAGGCAGCTGCAGTCTGCTACAGAGGCTGCTTAGAAGGCTCTATAGCCATATTGCTTTCCTGCTCCGGCGGGAAAACCACCCTCACACTGTCCTGTGGGGCTGGTCCCCAGTCTGTCAGTGTTATGTCAAGGAGTCCAACCTCCCCAGGGAGCAGCCCAGGACAGCCAGGCAAACACGATCGGATCCGAGGGGTGGAAAATTTTGAGGTCTTTCTTTGCTTCTGACCTGCAGGAAACTAGAAGCCTTGCTGTATTAAGGATGCTATTGTACACCAGCTGGGATCCATAGGGACATGACTCCAAATACAATGCAGCCGTGTAATTAAATGTTAGTTTGAAGACAGACGGAAACCACTGCAATGGTAACTTCAAATCACTAGATATCACTAGGGAAAATATTCCCTCCTCTGTGCATTGTGAGAATGAATTATCTATTGATGGGCATGACTCTGACTAAAACAGGTGCAAAAATACCTAATGTAATCATTATCTCAGGACACTCATCTTGAGCTAACTACATACATCCCCTTCGTAATACCAAAACAAAAAGGACAATAACTTCATTGTACCTTAGAAGAACAAGGCAATATGAAGGCAAAAAGAATAAGCACATCTTTTGCTTAATGTCTCATACAGTAGCCCTCAAACTTTCTAAGTAACAACTGCCATTTAATCAACTTAGCAGAAACTCAAGTCAGGAACATCAGGCATGTGCTCCCTGCTCTTATATCCTAAGGTTTGATTAACCAAGCTGGTTGTGCCCCAGCTTGTACAATAATACAATACAATATTACTAATACAATATTACTAATACGATATTACTTGTATTCAAGTGGATCTGCATTCCTGGTTAGTACCTGTCAGTAAGTCCTTTAAATTCAGCAGTTTGTGTAGATAAAAGTAAAATATGGACAGTCATAACACTATAGATAGAGAACTAAAGATAGAGATGGCAAGCTGAGGTTTATCTTTCTGTTTTAATCCCTGTGAGTTCACTAGCAATTTGCACATGGTTCTACCAGTTTAGAAACAGCTGGATCAGTTCAATCACATCTCAGATTTCTCACTTTGGGATAAAATCCCATGTAATAACTGTCACTGCAAAGCACATTTCTACAAGCAAATAATATCTTCCTGAAAATTGTTGTGGAGAGCTGAAATTATCTGAATCTGATCATTACTGTTATATGAACATATATCACTACAATGGAATTTTAAACAACACAAGTCTCATCGGACATACATCCCACAGCAATTACGCCTATCACCTGCTGATGGTAAAAAAAACTGTGAAAAGACTTTTTTCAATCAAATATGAAAATAGTGCTGTGAAGTATCTGCAAACAGTATGTAACTTTTTCTTGTTCCTATAATTTCACTCTTCTGTGCATTTTGGGAATAATGGTAGTTTTGGGGAGGCAGCTTTGCTTTAGGAGGACTGCTCTATTATGTAAGGCTAATATATCTGAACTGTAATGGAATGGCCTAAGCATCACATATATGGCACATATTCAGTGACAGGGTGAAACAGAATGACTTTGACAAATGAGAAGCTTTTGGAGCTAATTCACTTTATGTGTACTCATATCAGAGTAATACATGAGGTACCAGATGGGGCTAGTGCCTGATTACACCAGAATCCGTGCCATGTCGGACAGGATCCTTTTCTGAGCACCTTAAGGGTAAACAGGCAAGTCAGACAACCAGAGAAAAAAAAGAACATGAGCCTTCCTTTGTAGGAAATGGAGAATTGAATCACAAAGCTTAAAAAAAATGGCAAAGACTGGATCAGGTATAAATGTGGCACAATACTATGCAGGTCAGCACAAATGTGCCAAGTTAGGGCAGATGAAGCAGAGTCTAGAATTTAATGTCCAAGACAAATATAAAGCATTCAAGTAAGATTTAACTATCCTCACCTGGAGCAAAAGAAGGAAACCAACTTAAAAACTTTGCATGTCTTGTTTGACAAAATCCACAGTATAAAATGATGGTGCTACTCATCATTCTGGACAAGTAGAGAATGAAAACACTGTAAACCACACAGCTCATTAAAAAGGTAGGGTACATAGTGTGCAATGAGGAACAAAATACACGCACCTTTTCCCAGAGGAAAAGGATTTTGCTCATCATTATATTAGTCCAAAGTAAAGGAAAGAGCTGAAGAAACAAACTGCACTTTATAATAGAGTTTGAGCAGTTGGAGAGAAGAAGTTTCAGGGACTTTTTAAAAGGAACGTATATATCTGCCTGGCTGTCAGGAATATTCCATCATAAAATCCTAGGTTATAATTACACATACTAATGCAGTAAATTTGTCCCCTCTCTTCAGCATTCACTTACATAAATGTAAAACACAACAATATGAAGAACAGATGTGAAGAAGCTGTGGAGGGACCACACACAGGTGGCTCAGAGCTCACATAGAGTAGCTCTCCTCTCCTTGCTTACCTGCTACAAAAAGGACAGTTTCACTCTATGGGAACCTAACTGCTTAAACCTGAGCTGTCAAAAGGGCCATTGCGGGGGCCACACTAAATCATCCCTCTCAGCACATGATAACTAGGAAATAGCCTACTCCCTTGATCTCAATCTCAGACTGAGGTTATAGGAAAGCTAGCAGAAGTCTGACAGAATGAAGGAACATGGAATAGTTACTGTTCTGCAGAGTTCAAAATAGTGCGGAATGAGACTTGGCCTGCCTAAACTTGGATTCTTAGAGAAATAAAATAAGCACTTCAGGAATAAAAGATTTAACACATATAAAAGAAATAGTAACAGCTGTGGAGGTACATGTAAGCAAAGCAGCAGTTCTAGGATGGGTGAGAAAAGCTTGTGACTGAATCATGGAATCATTAAGGTTGGAAGGGATCTTTGGAGATTATCCAGTCCAATCCTCCTGCACACACAAGGTCACCTACAGAATGTGGCACAGGATTGTTTCCAAGCAGATCATCCTTAATGTTCTTCTAAGATGGCTTAGCAGAAAGAAATGTCATGGTACCTGTAATGCCATGAGAAACATTATTAATATATTAAAAAGTGTTTAGAAATGTGTTCAAGGCTGTCACGTGAAGCCACATAGGTTCAAAGGAAGGGAAGTTGTAAATCATGTTCCCCTCTAGTTTTTCTGACTTTCTTTTATTTTTCAGTATTATTTGAGGAATGTTTTACCAGATTGCTAACATGGAAAATCTCCATACTCTGCAGAAAGATGGGGCTGTAGGAAGGATGTATGAAAACAGGAAATTCTTTTCTCTATAGGAGAATTTGAAGAAAGGAAAATCTATTAGCTTATATAGAAAAGTTTCTCCCACCCAGCCCTAGGCTTACTCCCAAAGTGAGTTACCTCACTTCAACTTGTCCCCTTTTCTTTCAGGGATCCTGCAGGCACCACAGAGCTTCCCTCTCAGCAGGGCACTTGGGCAAACACTGCACAACTAGTTCAATGAGCAACATGCTCATTTTTGGACTGCTGTTTGGCAGGCACATCTAAAACTTACTAGAGAAGAGCAATGTACACCAAGCAGGATGAAACCTAGTTGCTTGAAACATGCCTGTCAGTATGCACAATTCCTGAAAAAGAGAGCCCAGAGTTTCTGGATCCCTACTGTAAAATTTGGACATATACTCATGGCTAGAGAAAACTGTATTTTTTTTATAGATGAATTCTCAACTGTTTGATCCCTCTGAAAAAACTGCCACTAGACACCTGCACTTATGTTTGCCTTTACCTCTTGAAAAAGTATATGAGAATAAAACATAAAACGTCTTGCATACAGAAAACCTAATGTCAAAAACTGGTCCAAAGGGTCAAAACAGGGACAAAAACTGTTCATTTCACTAATACAGATGTTTCTCGGAGGCTATGGCTTGTGTTTGTTCATGATTTTGTATGCTCAAATGTTACAAAACCCAATAAAGGCGCAATGGAAAGTACCCTGGCATGCAAGTACTCACTCTTCAGAGGATTTCATGCTGAATGGGAGTATTTTAGGAGGACATTTTCTGAAACAAGTTTCACACATATAAAATGAAAATTGGAAAAGGAATATTTTAAAGGCAGACTGATAGGATCTTTTTTTTCTGCATTCTTCATTCAAACTTCAGTAACTGACTTGGGAAAAACTATACATGGGCACTCTTTTGTTGTTGCTTGTTAGGAAACAAATATGTATGCCATTCTTGAACTAAATGTACAGCTGGATTGACTTATTCTGAAAGGAATGGAAAAATATTTTGAGTTGCATTTCCTGCTTTGTCTACAAGAGAAAAAAAAATGCCCTTTTCTTATCTATTTCAAAGGAATGCTGCCATACTTGTATATTCTGCTTAAAGTGTAAATCAGAAATATCTTCTCATTTATAGAGACAAAATTAACACTAATAACCTACTGAGTGTAAAAGCAGTTAAAAGTCAGAGACATATTAGGGTTGCAAAGTTAAATACATTTTCTAGAAAAAAAAAGCTGCAGCCACCACCACCAACAAAAACCTCTAAAAATCAAGCTCTTTTACCCACTTAGTTTGGACATGACACAGGACAATACTTCAACACTATCTTCTACTATCCAAGCAAATCAGTATCTTCTTGCCAACACTTGACATTGTTGTTGGCAGTGTTTTTTTTTAATGTACTCACACATTGCACTAGATTTTAATCAGAGCAACCTGTCCATCAGTGTAAAGTCAGAGTAACTCAAAATAAATGGAACCCTCCCTGCTTTAAATAACAGTAGACAAGATCAGAGTCTGTTCTATCTGTTCCATTCTACTGATAAAGGTTCTGTGTAATTGCTTGATAATGACAAACCCAAAACATAACATTAAGAAGTACATACTTAAACTATTTTTTTCAGTGAAAAATGAAGAATTAAAAGTAAAGAACATGAGAGAGTATAAGTACATATTCTTGTTTTCAACCTTATAAGTAAAGTTTAAGTTAAAGATAAGATTAAAGTTTTTTAACCTTCTGATTCTGTTAAATCACTTCTAAGACTCTACTAAAGCTACAATATCATCTGTAATGGAGGAAAAGAGTGTGACAGGTTACTCATTAAAGAAACTGGCCATCAACTGCAGCAGCAAGAAGCAGTCTACGCGCAGCTCTATGTTATAGCCATTTACATATTATAGACTCATGGAATCATTAAGATTGTAGAGACCTTTAGGGATCATCTAGTCCAATCCCCCTGCGCGTGCTGGGTCACCTAGAGCACATGGTACAGAGCTGCGTCCAAGCGGGTCTTGAAGATCTCCAGAGCAGGAGATTCCACAAGCTCTCTGGCCAGCCTGTTCCAGGGCTCTGTCACCCTCACTGTTAGGAGCCTTTCCTTAAGTTCCTGTGGAACTTTTGCTGTTTCATTTTGTGGCCATTTCCTCTAGTCCTATCACTGTCCACCCCTAAAAAGAGGCCAGCCCCATCCTCCTCACTCCCTCCCCTGAAGGAGGGATCTCTGATCAGTCCCCTCACACTGATCAGATCTCCCCTCAGCCTTCTCTTCTTCAGGCTGAAGAGGCCCACCTCTCTCAACCTTTCCTCATAGGACAGATATTTGAGACCCCTGATTATCCTCGTAGCCCTGTGCTGGACTCTCTCCGGCAGCTGCACATCTCTCTTGCATGAAGGAGCCCAGAACTGAACACAGTCTCCAGATGTGGCCTCACCAGGGCTGAATAGATAAATAAAATATAAAATACAGTGTAAAATATCATGGAAAATAGATTTGGAAAAGAGTATTATTAACATCTTTTAATCTACAGATACCCTATAACTATATAAAAAGATTCATCACTAGTCATAAGGAATGTTAATTAGCTAACTCTGTTTGACTTTAATTATTTTCAAATTATCTAGAAGAGCAAAATGCTATTGTGCCTAATTACAATAGCATTGCCATTGGATATTAATACGATTATTTTAGTAGTTTGGTTTTAGATTCAACAAACGGCATTTCTTTTTTTCAAAGAATCTTATAAACAAGCCTTCCCTGACATGCCTATTCCACTCGACTACCTTCAGAATTTATTCAGTTTACTGAAGAATAAATTCTCCTTTGGAATCAAATAGCATTCTTAGGTAGATTTAAACCCTCAGATATTATATCTCTCCGTTTCATCAGATTAGTAGTTGCAATAAGTCATAAAGAACACAAGAATTCACACCATGGAATTTGCGAAGTGCAGCTACAGCATGTAGCTCCACAGAGATGCAGCTCAGTATACAGAAATCTGTAAATACTCACCAAAGGCACAACAGGGATGAAACAATCTACTCTGGACACACAAGATTTAATAATCCAGCCACACACACTCCTACCCATTAGCAAACTCAATGAGAACATGACATCCAGACGAAAAAAAAAAAAAAAAAGCAGTATATGCAGTATATGAACTAACAGTACTGCTTACTTGCTCAATTAGAAGTCTTTGGAATCCAGAATTACAGAATTTCTTCATACGTATCACTTTAATTAACATCTTTTCTAATAGCATCATTGACAAATGGAACTAAAAACTGTGAGATTTTGCAACAATAAACTATATGGAAACAGCAGTATGACATACCAGCTTTAATTAACGTGTGGTCCTGCACTCAATCTGAAATTAAGAGCAAAGATAGAATCATGCCTGTATAGAGCAGTGATTGCTATGGATACCAGATATTTGCATGTGGAGGCATCTTGGCATCTCAGTTTTCAAGGCAGGTACAAGTAAGTCTGATTGTGAATATGATCAAATTTGTAGTCTTCAGTGTAAAGGGAATGATATGACACTTAAGGGCTATTTCTTCTTATTATATACAAATAGATCTCCTTTAAAATGAAATAATTTTCACCTGAAATGGACTGAACTTGATCTGTTGGTTTCCTGAAGGAAAATATGAAACTTCTTCCTTCTAGAAAGTCAATATTTATATTCACATTGTATTGTCCTAGGCGGAAACCTGAAACTAAGGACACTGTCTTGACTGTCAAACACTCTAATCCGCACATCCATCATCTCTCATACATGGTCCTTGACCCAGTGAAATTTGTATTCCTTTCATATTCTGAGTGGCCAGGCAGTACCACAGAACGGTTCAGGTTGGAAAGGACCTCTAGAGTTCATCTAGTCCAACCTCTCTGCTCCAGCAAGGACACCTAGAGTGTATGGCATGGAGTTGTGTCCAGGCAGCTTTGGAAGACCTCAGAGAAGGAGACTCCACAACCTCTCTGGGCAGCCTGTTCCAGCGCTTCACTCTCATAGTAAAGAAATTCTTCCTCATATGGAGATGGATCTTCATGTGTTTCAACTTTTACCCAATATCCCTTGTCCGAATACCAGCCACCACCAAGAAGAGTTTGGCCTCTTCATCTTCTTCATTCTTACCTCAGATATTTATACACATTGGTCAGATCCTCTCTCAATCTTCTCTTCTCCAAGCTAAACAGGTCCAGCTCACTTAGTCCTTCCTCATAGGATAGATACTCCAGTCCCTTCATCATCTTTGCTGCCCTCTGCTGGACCTTCTCTACATCGCTCTTGAGATGTATTGAAGAGCCCAGAACTGCACACAATACTCCAGGGGCTCTCCAGCAGATCAACCCCTAATCTATACTGATGCCTGAGATTATTCCTGCCCAGAGCAGGACCTTGCACTTTGTCCTTGTTGAACCTCAGGAGGTTCCTCTCTGCCCAACTCTCCAACCTGTCCAGGTCCCTCTGGATGGCAGCACAGCCCTCT
>JAUBOD010000314.1:4366090-4390027 GCA_032353885.1 Nothura maculosa | reverse complement strand
TGTTGAACCTCAGGAGGTTCCTCTCTGCCCAACTCTCCAACCTGTCCAGGTCCCTCTGGATGGCAGCACAGCCCTCTGGGTGTTGGGCACTCACCCAGTTTGGTATTGTCTGCAAACTTGCTCAGGGTGCACTCAGTGCCCTCATCCAGGTCCTTGATGAACAAGTTGCACAGCGCCGGGCCCAGTACTGACCCCTGAGAGACACCACTGGCCACAGGCCTCCAACTAGTCTCGGCCTCGTTTATCACAACCCTCCGAGCTCAGCCATCCAGTCAGTTCTCAATCCACCTCACCATCCAAAAGTGACACTCTTTGCTCAGATGTGGCAATAGCTGAGCAGATGCCTTTCAGAGATGCTGTTCAGGACTCAATCATCTACATGCCACTCTCATAGCTTTTATTTTAGCTCTGGCTTGAGAGGTTGACTTCCTCTAAGCTAGACATGTTGGCTGTGCTCATTCCCAATGGAGAGGAATGTGCGTCTCTGATGAGTTGCGTCTCATCCAATTGTAGTTGCTCAAAACAGCACTCAGGGACAGCCTCTGTGCCACAACTCTATCTTTTAATATACTGCAAAGGCACAGTGAATAAAATCAGGTGAGCATGTCCACACAGGAGATATCTAAACCAGGAACTCAACGTGTCTTTACCTTCTCTCCATGATTTGAAGAGATTTGCCATGGTGAGATCAGCAGAACAGGTAGAATAGAGCTGTATTCATAAATAAGCCACCCTATGTGTAAGAGCCCACTTACATCCTGCAGCCTTCTCCATGATTTGTTTCCTTGGATTATTTTAATATTCATTTCTATGGTTAGAACTTTCACTTTTACATTTCAGTCAGTGCCTCTGACTCTCAGCCTCTGAGTCTCTCTGACTTATCTCCGAAGTACTGATATTGCCTGGACTGAAGGAAACTTCATATGCTAAAAAGTCTGTAACTGAGAGCAGTCCCTTACAATTATGTAATTATTTTTCACAACATTGAGAATGTTTTCATTTTCTTACTACACACAGTCATTTTTGCAGTATTAATGCTGCCACTCGAATAGACACAAAATGTCTGTAACACATTTAACTCAAGAACTAGAGGAGATTAATTAATGCCAATCTCAAATTGAATTTGTAGCACTTAATCCCAAATGCATTTTTTGCTAATTTTACTGTTCTGTTGTTAAAGCTTATTAAGTCTGTAAAATTCTGTGCACCAGACACTGCTATTAAAAAGAAACTATGCAAACATTTAATTCTAAGGTATACTTCTATTTCAGTCAGAAGATCATGATTCTAACAGAGGTTTTCATTTGTGATTTGTTGCATTCTCAACTTGATTTTCAGAGGCAATGATGCTAGAACTACACTGTAAATAAAGCATGCTGATTTAGCTGCACGTCCCAAATAAATAAGATAAATTACTCCATCACATAAACATACATCAAAAATGCAATTAAAAGGAGCCTCTCACTTTGTGTTGTAAAAACATGAAATAGTACTTAGGCTAGTACTATTTGAAACTAGGCTGTTTCAAATGAAATTCTTCCCTATATGCAACAACTCCAAGGTCAAATTGCTGTGACTGCATTTTTAAAAGTTGAAAGAATGATTTAATAATTATTTGATATCAAGACAACTCTGTTTCTCTACTTGGTATACAATATAAAATTCAGTATAGCTTGATGTATTGTGCATTTTCATTCACGCTTTTATTACAGCCCTTGAAGTAGAATAATTTATTATACATTCTCTCAAATCTTTTTGAAATACCAAACAAACTGTAAAATGCAAAAGGAGGGAAAAGAAAGTATCAGAAAGCTCATTAGAAATTGAAACTAAATTCCATTTTCTAACCTTCTTATAACCATGGACAGCCATGAACACTGGCGGCCACTGGAAAATCAAACGGAACTAAAAGACCTTTTACTGATTTAATGTCCTAGTACAGAGGTGATAAATTCTGAGTTTCACATCTATGGCAATTATTCAGCAAAAGATACCTCAGTAAAGAGAACAAGGTGTCTCTCAGAAATGGTCTTTGCTGGCAGACTTAGGTAATAATTTATTAGAGAGAGAAGGTCTCAGCAGTTCTTCTCGAATTTCTGCTAAACTTCAACACTTCTAGGACTAATAGAAAAGTCACTTTGGCCTTTGACATTGCTTTTACTTCTTACAGGCCAAATGGCCTAATTCTTCACAAAGCATAAAATGAGTTACTCACACAAAGTTGAACCATGGGAAAATGCAAGGGGTGGGTCATAGCACCATATGAAGGAAGTGTTTGGCCATATACTTGTGACCCAAGCCCTCTACTTAACTGTGAGATTCAAAGGAGCAACCATCAGGCAGGCTATAGGGAAATATGTCCCATATATCACAAACAAAGCAAATACGAATTTTCATCTATTTAAATGTATTTCTATATTTTATGTATTTCAAATATTCTAAATCTTTGAAATATAGGAAATGTTTTTCTTTGTTTTGCTGGATTTCTCTTATCTGCTAAACAGATGTTTTTAATTTCCAAAAAAGGTAGCTTCTGTTTCATTTTCCAATATCACTTTTGCAGAAAATGCCTTCCAATTTGGAAAGCCATTAAGGTCTTACCTGACAGCCTAAGAAAAGAAATCAGGATGTTTTCACAAAAAAACGAACAAGCAAACAAACAGAAAAGGCCAACTAGCTTTTTGGGAAGTCCTCAACAACAATGCTAGAAAAATTTCTAATAATAGCGCTTGCAAACTATACATTTATTTAGCTGTATGAAGTTTTAGCAAAACAGTATTTGTGCTAGTGAAAGCAGAGCGACCAGGCAGCCTCATCAGCTTGAATGAAACAGGACAATGTACCTGCATGACAATGAGAAGGTCAAAGACTAGGATGAAAGAAGCCAAGAAAGCTCTTGAGACTTCATCGCTTGGCAGAAAGCCACGATTCAACTTGTCCCAGCTGATCCAGTCAGTTGTGATGACAAGCACAACTACAGAGGTCAGAGTAAACAGAACCGTCCTGCAAGAGAAAAAAATAGTTTAGAGAGGATATCTTAGTAATGAAGATATATCATGCTATTTTATCTCTCTTCTAATGGTCAGCCGGTGTTTTATTGGTACTTTTCAGCTGATGAAAGGAGATTGAAGAAAATTAAGCATACAAATAAATCATTTAATTCAAAATAGGAAAGCAGTCAGCTGTATCCATAGCAAAAAGAAATCTACTGGTCTAAATCTAAGCATGTTGGGATATATAATTCTTCCATTTTTTTCACTGATGATGCAAACCTGTTAAGTAAAATAAAGGCAAATTAAGTTATACTACTATGACAAAGACTGTAGGATCTATTCCAAATTCCAGTGAATAATTTGAAAGAACATTTTTAAGGCACCAAGAACATTAGGAACCAAATACTTGGAAAAATGTTTTCTCAGCTGTAGAAACTATGATACATTAACAGCAAAGGCTAATTTTTATATAAAAATACATGTCAGTAGAAAAGAAATTTCCATTGTACTAAAATTAATCTATAGTACATTCTATGAGCTGTAGAAAGACTTTGCTTTGTGTCTCTTAACATGTCCTTTGTATGAGTTTTCAATACATTATATGGCATTTTTGATAGGCCAATGAACAATAAATTAAAAAGTAATAATGCTTATGTACAAAGGTTAGAATACTCCAGAAGACACATCTGGCTAATTCATATAATTTTGTCATAAGTCATTGAATATAAATCTTTCAGAGCTGTTATGCATAATTCTGCCTATTTTCCAGAAGCAGTTTGGTAGTATTTTTCAGTTCAGCAAGAAGTAGATGAATTTAGCTGGGGATTTGAGGGGGAAAGCGGTTTCTCCCATTTGCCCTTGATGTCAAGCAAATATGTGTTATAACAGGGACATATCACTATCTAAATACACGCATACAACTGGATAATGGTGGTATTCTAGAGTTTGTTCCACTTCAATAAAGTCTAATTTTCTTCAGCTACAGAAGACTCTAAAACAAGGGTGCATTTCCTATGATGCTTTCAAATATGGCAAATACTTCATCAGAGTAAAGAAAAATCTGTGCACCTGTAGTCACCAACCACCAGTCCATAAGCATTTATTATTATATATCAACTTGGCTGTGTCTGTATGGAGCAAAAAGCACAAACCTGCACATAAGCAGCAGTGTACACTTTTGGCTGCCTAAACGGCATTCTTCTGTGATGTGTTGGTCTATGTTGCTTCATAATACCAAGGGACAGGAAAGGACACAATTGCTACTACCTTTACTATCTAAATTGCACATTTATTTTTATTTCTGATAAGTACATTCAGTTATACTACACACTGTATTTGGCACAATAATACAGTGTCCTTCGAATGCATTATCAACAACAAAGTTGGAAGGAGAAAAAAAAAGGAATGAGGCATATTAAGCTTAATTAGAGCTAAGTAGGATTCAAGCTTATCCCCAAAACATTTGCTTAGCTACTCTCTAATCTGTCAGTAGCTAAAGTGGACAAACCAAATGCTTGGCTTTCAAAGGCTCCATTTTGGCACATTCCCAGCATGGCTTACTCAGGGAAGACAAATCATTATGGTCCTTCCCTAATGCAAACAGTCTCCTGAGGCTTGCAAAGGCAGCCTTTCCCCACTTATGTTGCCTTGATGTATGAAATTCACGTGGAGACAGATGCTCTCACTATAGATGAAAAGAAGGGACCTTTTTTTGCAGAAAGAGCACAGTCCTCAGCACATCCCTACAGACCAGTGTGGGATTCTCTTTGTGCTGGGCTCACTGAGCTCCTTAGCTCCCATTCTGAGTCTCAATGCGTGAGGATTTAGAAATGCAATTCGAGGCTGCATAGTTTGCTAAGGGAACCATGCATCCAGAAGTTATACTCAATGCTGTTCTGCCTCAAACCTCTTGAATTATGAATTTGTGTTTTGGGGCCAGAGTTCAAAGCATTTAAGGTCAGACTTCGGTATGTATGCATGCATAAGCTTACACGTATTTTTATGTATGCTTCATCTGCAAGCATTCAAAGACCAATGGCTGTGCTAAGGTCTGATTTCCATAAGGAAATGCATATGCACTTAAAAAACTTAAAAGAGCTTCTTTATTCATTCTGAAATGTCAAATAGGGCATAGGGAAGTAGGAAAGCAGCAAATAGGCTCCTAATAGAATAAGTAAATAGGAGAGCAATGATAATAGAAATAAACATTTAAAATGTTTGCATTAAGCAACATAATCAGTGTTTAGTTGTATTTTTGACCTGTGACCTGGAACAGAGCAAAATATTCAATACATGTTTTTGTGGTTATTATAAACCAAATTTGTCTGGGTTACAGTTCAATGCATCTCTTGCAAAAGCAGAATATTGCCCCTGTATCATGGGGATTGAGACAAGAAGCTGAGGATTTAGTTTAACTTGACCTAAATTGTATCAGATGACACCACTGTGAACTACCCTGCAGTATCCTGAGCAGTGCACTTGCCCTTTATTCTGCAATGTACATTACTGGGAAACAGCTATACCATAAAACTATTCACAGTGGTGCTTGCAAGACCTCTCCACCTTTGACTTATGAAAGGGCTATGAGGGGAAAGACAAAAGAGGGTGGACTCATTTCTTTACCAGATGTTAAGAAATACAACTCCTTTTTGTTCTTTACAGTGGAAATGCCCTTTAAAATACCTCTTCCAGTTCCAGTTTGCTGTATTGAATGACTATGTGCCTTGGGCACCTATTCAGCTGTGATAATACACATTTTACAGCCTAGCCTATGCTCTTCAAGGCTGCTATGAGGAATGAAAATCAACAATGCCTGCAAAAAAACGAGCTAAGGCCAATTGCACAGTGCGAAGTAAAAATTATTAGGTAGACCCAGAAAAGCAAATATGATGATTATCACCACTAGTGATGGTATAACCTCCCTATCCTACATTGAACTAAGAGAGGGAGAGAGGGAATTTTTCTGCTAAGCACCTCTGAAGTACCAGATAGCTTTTTAGATTTTATCTGCATAATTGGTAGCTAGGGCTGAGTTTGGTCTTAAATTTCTCCATCCAAACCATCAACACTAAACAAGTCCACACTGCTGGCTCTCATTTGCATTACTTATCACCCAGAAATATTTTGCTATGAAAGGTTGTGCACAACCAAAGCCAGAAGCTTGGTTAACACCACACCTTCCTCTACACTGTTATGGTTTCCTGTTGTATCCATTGCCAGAATCCTCCCCAGATGTTTCTATTCCTGTTCTCCAGACCTATTTCATGAGTGGCATGACTCAATAGTGGCAGAAGTAAAGATGATCTTTCTTGCTGCCTCCAGAAAGAATTGGCTTGTTTCAACTTGAGTGGTAGGGATGACTTGAAACACTTGAATTTCTGCTATAGTGGGAGCGGGAGATGCCTCCCTGCATGTTGGATGCAACAGCTGTGTTAACAGAACAAATCCCCAAAGGAATTTTGTAAGATCAGTCTGGCAGTTAAGGCTTTCAAAACTCTGCATATTCCCTCGTGATCTTGTTTTGCCAATGTCCACATCTCATTGTAGACTTCATTTTTCCTGCCCTGGCTGGCTGGGTGTAAACGCTTCTTCCTATGCCTTGCATCCACGCAATACCAAGCTTATAAAGGGGATAAGCCCATTTTTTTCTGTAGAAAAAAAAAGAAGCTATTAATTCCTAGGATTTAAAGTGCTATTTTCTTTAGTCCCTAATGTGTAAGTGCATTCAGATGTATTAATAATTCTTTAGGTCTATATATAGCAAGAAATAAAGATCCTGTTCCATTAGAAACCAGCAATTTGGAAAACTCTCCTCAGAAAGGTGTGTTAGAGGATGCCAGAGCTTATCCTGGTAAGTGTGCAGACTGGTTGTCATACTGAGGAGTGCAGTCTGACCATCCAAAAGGAAATCTCACAGCTGCCATCTGAAACAGGAATTTCACTGACTCCATCACATGCCTTAGCCATCCTGCCTTCAGAGAGAACCATGTGCTAGAGCTACAGATGGACTTCTCTGAGACACAAAGGTGGAGAAGAGTTGTGTGAGACTGATCCAGAGAAGATAAGTGGCATGATTTTCAGACCCATGCTTTTGCAATCTAATGAAACCAAGGTCAATTGATGCAACCCAAGACTTTCCAACTCTTTTGGTGGTAGGTATGGACACAACATTTAGTTTGTTGTCATTCCAGAATAACAATACAGCCATCTATTTTCCTGTTAAAAGGTGTTCCTGGCTATATCTATTAATTGCTCACATAGGGTGGCAAGAGTATGTATTCTAATTGCTCAGTAGCACCATGGGCCATGGCAAGGTTCAAACTGGAAGGCTGGCTTGCCTGTGCTGCTCTGTTAAATCAACATGTCAAGCATGAGGTTACTGATGTTCTCAGAAATCTTGGATGAGAGAAGACACCATGTAGTGCGGAGATCTTTGGTCTGTCTCCTTAGTGACACCCTCTTCTGGTGTTTCCCAAGTCCTACCTCCCACAGTACAAATTTGCAATGTAGAGTCCATATGGCCTCCTGCTACCCAAATATAGTTCCACAAAAATGTATTCCCATGACAACTTCTCCAGATCTAAGACAGAAGTACCTCCATCTGATCATATCTTCAAGAATGTCAGCAAACTTCTGGTCTGTATTATTTATCTGTACCAAACAGAACACTGCACAAAACATAATTTGTCCTTGGCAGGATAATGACAACCTATGAAATGCATACAAACTCACAAAACATGTAATACTGGGGGGAAAAAAAAGGCAAATCAAGTGGCACATTGCCAAAGTGAAGCTTTGCACTGCTTAACTTTGAGGTATTTCAGGTATAATTTTTTGGCCAAGCATACATAAAGGGAGGAAGATAATACTACATTCTATTTACCAGCCATTTTGAGCCATTTTTAAAGCTATTTAGAATTTTCTTCTGCATCTTGTATGACCCTCTGTCAAATCCTTTCTGAAACTGCAGCTTTGATGATCAGAAAGCAAGAGTTCTGCTAAGATCAACTGAAGAGATGAAAGACAAACTTGGACTATTTTCTTCATCTTAATTTTGTCTTTTCCAAGAGGGAAAGAAAGTAACCTCTTGCCCTTTCACTAAACCTCTTCTAGGAAAAAACAGCCATGCTTGGTCAAAAGTAGTTGCAGATTTATATGACGTGTCATTGTGACAACTTTCCTTCATGTCCCACTATCGCACACAATTTAAAGAGCTATATTACTTTAAAAGTTAGTTAATTGGCATTACAGATTGGCATTAATTGGCCATTATTTAATATGGACATTACTTAATACTCTGTACCCTTGGGATAGAAAGGCACATTAATAAAGAAATGATACGTTAAATTCTGTTTTGCTATTGTTTTCATTAAGGAGATGAATATCTGTGCATTATATGTATATATAAAAAACTTTACTAAATAAAGAAAATAATAAACATATACTCTAGATGTTCTTAAAATCTAAATAAAAACAACTAACAGTTAATCGGCATTTATCAAAACCTTTCAGCTGTATGAATGATGATGCAGTGGGAAAGAAAATAAAATTATTATCAATGTTTTATAAATTACTGTCCATATTTTCAATTGTAGTGCATTTTTTAATGAATTTGACAAAATAATTTTTAAAATTACTCTGTGAAAACACAGAAAAGGAATAGGAAGAACAAATTCTACTCTTCTTAATATTTAAAAATGATCCTCTGGACTCAGAAAAGAAAGATCACGAGTCAGATTAATACTATCCTCCTATTTTAATCCTAGAATAGGCACTGGACAAACATAGCGTGCCACAGTGCACAATAACTACAAAGAATGCTGCTACAGCAGATATTCATATGCAAATACCAACACTTTTTATTCCACTTGTTTTAATTAGGGAGGCTTCCATTATCAAATCTGTCAAAAGTTGCAACTCTGAAACTGTTTAAAATAAAATGTGGAGCCTGCCTGTTGCTTGATGTCTGCATGACTTCTACAATTAAGCAAGCGCCAAGGACAGAAGCTGAGGAAAACCAGAGGGGTTGTCTGGAGAGGAAGGGCTGGCAGAGCCCAGGTGGCCTCTTCTTTCTTGCCCTGGTGGGACAATGATGGGAAAAGGACGAAGACAGGGACTCTGTCTGCATGGCACAGAGTATTGCAGTGGTGTAAAGTGCAAGCATTTGGTGCTGCAGACTTGATATTCACAGTGTATCTTGTCCACAATATGCCTCATTTTCTGGGCTAACAAGCAGCCATCAGCACCTGGAGATCATTAGGTGGGAAGTAGGCACCTTCCACTTCCACTTCATCTCATAGGGATCTTTTATGCACTCCCCAAGATCAACCCACAGTGAGAAGTGGGTTGATCCTTCTGCTGGAGAGATGCTTGGGTTGTCCTATTCAAAGCATGCTCCAGAGCTGAACTGGACTGCTAACACAGAGAAAATTATACTGCATACTGAGCATCTAGAAATATTTTGAAATGTAATTATACTGTGTCCCTTTCATTAAAATCCAGTATTTGTTTTCCTTACGAGGATATATGTGTGGTAGACATAAAATAATAACACTACCAAATTTCAGTCAGCGTGTTAAATGTTCACATGGCATGATCTGCAGGCATAAGTCAGTGGGAGAAAGTATATTAAAGTAGATTATCCTTAAAGAGATCTAATTAAGCAAAGGTAAATATCAATGAGAAGAATTTTACACTTTGTATTACATTATTTTAAGAAAATTACCATCACAATGTGTATTTCTAATTATCACCTTACAATAGGAAACAGCGTGCAAGTAACTCAGTATTTTCTGGTAACTGACTTCTGAAATACCAGTTTGGAAACTGATAGTTCTGCAATACTCTGTATTTAGATTAGGCAATAAGAAACAGAACTCTGTGCAGGGACTGACTCATAAATGTTTATTAATAGCATCTAGCGCACATTTGGGCAAGCTTAGTCTTCTGCTTGGTACTTGTAGTTGTTCTGCCTGGTGAGCTCAAAGAAACAGACAACACACTGTATAAAGAATGTTTAGCATTTGGCAAAACTGAAATTGTTTATTCTGCAGTTTTATAGATTCAATATGCTTAGAAAAAAAATGTTTCTGTGAATATAAGCAGTGCTAGTTTATATTTTTCCCATTATATCAGTTTGTCAAAGAGGGATATTGCTTCTCTCACAAACCCTGCTTTGCTTACATCCTTAGTCTGTCACAGTTGTAATTCTATTACAGTATATCAATATGAATCCAGAGCTATTTGGAATTTTTGAACAAAGATTTGTATAAAATCTAAAATTGTGTTTATGTAAATGTATAGAGGAAACATTTTACTGTGTTTAGTGTAATAAAATGAATCAGATTAGGTAATACAATCACATGGTGTATATTAGAATTCTAGAGAGTCTCATTATTTATTATAGGTAGAAGCATCTTTGAGTTTCCTTTTGCCACACCATTAATTTACTAAAATGAAAGTGTTATCTATTTCAAACACCAGCTCATTTAAATTAAACTCATCAGCCGTAAGCTTTAAGTTTGAAATACCATTTCCTATCTGTGACACAGAAAATGAAAAGTTTAAAAAAGTCCATCGTCTTACTTGTAAAAAGCATTTTCAATCAACACATATCATAAGCAATGTAGCAGAGGATTTAAGTTCCAAATACTATTTAGATCATACACAAGGTAGCAGAGGATTCACATGAATTATAACCACTAAATTCTGCACCGTGGTCGACTACAGAAGTTAGAAGTTAATTGCCTAACTCTATCAGAATGGACTTTGAGAAAACAATTCTATATAAAGGGAAGTCATATCTGTGGTTTATTTTCTGATGGATACAACATTTACTCTCTCAAAAAACTCAATAAACTCTATTGGGGTGTAGAGTGGGAGTCAGACAGCCCAAGAAACAACAGGAAGAAGGTTTCCAAAGATGTTTTTCCAAGCACAGAACGTGCCATAGGATAGAGCTGCCTTGCAGGGAAAATGTTGATATGCTGACAATGGCAGTTCATGTGTTATGCATTTTCACAATGTAAAATGGATAAAAGCTTTAGAAATGAGAGGAAAAAAAAACACCACATATGACACATTTTTAATTGAGAAGTTGTTTCCTACTTCAAATACATTTAGAGAACAATGAAATGCTATTCCAAGAGCATAAAATTAGGCTGTTTAGATCTATAGTAAGGGCTAGCGATACATACCCATACTTTCTTGTTTTTCTAAACTTTAAATGTGATATTAAATTACAGTTTTAAAAATAGGTAAGAGCATAGGAGTATTTTAGACTGTATTTTCAAGGTCACCAATGACTTAGTGTATTTGGACTTTTAGACAGTTTTTTTAAGAAACACTGATTGATTTTCAAAGGGTGTTGAAGATCCAATTAAATGTAATGTAATATAATGCATGTAATTCAGAAAAATAGTAAAATTCATTGAAGTAATAAAGCAATTTTAATTACTTTAAATATATGTATTATAAATACATATACTCTTTTATTGCTTTAAATAAATAAAATGTTTTTGTAGATTTCTACAGATGAAATGGCATATTTGTTACTACCACCTATGGAGATGTTGTATGGGTTTTATTTGCCTGAATGAAGATGCTTAGGTCATTTCAGGCATTGTGGAGTATCTTGCATAGCCTTCAGATGCTGTGATAGAAGGCTCCCTGTGAGTCCTACGTCAAGTCTGGTAGGCAGTTTTTGAATATCCTAAAGCATTTCAATTTGTAGTAGGTGGCTATATCGTGAAAGTTAAATGTTATCTTTACTCCAAATAGGCAATGGAATCTAGAAAATGTTTCAGATGACCAAATGCAAGTTTCTGCTCAGGATTAGCTGAACTGCTCTAGCCGATGCTGGTAGAGTTGGCTGTAGTAGGAGACAGCATGTTGACAGCCACAACCGAGATTCATAATTCCCACGCACCTGAATCTGAAGATGAGTCTCAAAATTAAAGTCAGTTTCCAATATTTAATTTCCTTTAAGAAAACAATGAAAAGTCTGCTTCAATGGAAAAACAGATACCTTTTATATAAGAACTATCTAAATCCATCTCTGGAAAAAGTAACATTGAAAAATTTTATTTAGAGATGGTTAAATGAAAAATAACAGCACAATGTTGGGGGATTTTGCCTTTTTGAAACATATAGAAAATCTGAAATTATTTTGTGAAACATTTTGATATTGCAGTCTTAAAATTTTCCTTAGAGATAACAAGTGGGGAAAAAAAGAGTTTTCAGCTTTACTTAGCTATATTTGAGATCGTGAATTACAATATATTAAAGATAAAAACAGATTCTGATTTTATCTATGCAAAACATATAGGACAGGTTGCCCTTATCCAGGTGCTATCATGTTGTCATTCATGTGCAAAACTTGATAAAAGCAAGTAGGAGTCTTATATAATATTACACTTATACTCTCATTGTTTTTCATTCAATATTTTATATCCACAATAAAATGTAAAAAGAATTAGAATTAGTTCAGAATTAGAATAATCATAAGAGTTTAATCACTTTGTACATTCTGGGTTACCATAGCTATGTATTTTAACTTTATAGTATTTTAATGCATCAGGAAACATCTTGTTGTTTTAAATTGCATTCAACTTGGTATCTACAATTGTAGCTTCTCATTCATCAAGATGTGTTGTGTCTTTTGCAATTCCATTTGTGCAAATCTTATCAAAGTAAAATATAATTGCAATTGTTCTGAACTGCTCTTTAATTTTTTTTCAAAGCACTGAATAAATGCAGGCCCTTTCATCTAACAAGCTGATTATATTATGATTAAATGTATCTCTGAAATTAAACAATCACAAGACAAAACACGAAAAGCTTTAATATCCCTTTCTGAGCAATGTGACTTTTATTTTAAAAAAAATCTCAAGAAGTATACACTTTATATTAGTAAGAAAGGGGTCTTAGAGGTCTGCAACTTGAACAGCAGCCTGCAACTTGAACATGAGTTCATGTGGAATCCCTGGTAGCAGAGTGACAACAGCATCCTGGCCTGATCAAAAACTGATTGACAGGTTGTCCAGAAAGGCTGAGTAGCCTTTGTCCTTGCAGGCAGTCAAGACTCAACTGGATAAACACCCTGAGCAATCTGATCTGCTCTCACAGGTGAACCTGCTTTGAGCAGGAGACCAGAAACTTCCGGAGGCCCCTTCTAGCCCAAAATAACTTACGACATTATATTTTCCCTTGAATAAAAGAATCCTAGGAACTAAGCGAACTAGTTATATATCATAAACATTCATGAAACATGATCTATCATTCAACAGGCAATCCTATATGCCTATGAATGAAATAGTTAGCAGCAAAGACTAACCAAAGTATAACCAAAGTATTCAGTTCCTAACGAAGAAAATGTAATCAAAACAGAAGGAATTATTATTATTATTTACATAAGATACCTGAATTTCAGGTGGCAGTTGCTTCAGCTAAGATTTTACCTATGGAAGCACTCAAAACTACACTTGACTTTCATTATATGTAACTCTAACATGTAAACATCTTTTGCAAATGTTTCAGTAAGAACTGACACCAGTAAAAAAGTGGCCCAGGAAAAAAAAATATTTGTGTTTTCCCACAGGTTTAGCCAGTTTCAGTATAAGGCACACATGTTCTTAGCAGACTATCAAAAGTCACATGCAGATTACAGTGATTTTGACCTCCCTGCTCTCCAAAATGTCCAGGAAGATAATATGTATGAGACTCACCAAAATATATTCTGAATATCAATGCTACTCCAATAATTATATACCCAGTCCTGTGAAAATATGAATATTCTCCTTTTGTTTATATACATGAGCAACTTTCAAGCAGCAAAGAGCCCAACAACTTGAGGATTGATACAGCTGAATTCACTAAGATGTCCTGATATTTGGTTAAACTTTGAGCTTGTCAGGAAATTGTTTTCCACCTCACTCAGAAACATTTGAAGTATTGACTTCAGGAAAAGCTTTGAGTTATATCCTGAGACTAATTTGTGCATTTTTCCAGCACTTTTATGTTAAACTGAAAACTAACCAATCCCATAAAAAGCAACAACATTCAAGGACCTCAGCAAAGGTGCAGTAAACCCAGACTGACACACGCACACTCCCTTAATTTTAAAGTGCAGAGAATTAGGTTAATATTCGTGCCCATGAATTTGATTGCCATGCAGTTGGCTACTCTGAGGAGACTTGGTCTCTTACTGTTTTTGATCAGAAATTCTCTCCTATAGATAAGAAATATTTCTCAATGAAAATTTAATCAAAAGTGATGCATTTCTGTAAGTTTTCAGTTTCCTCCACAAGAAATAGAAGGTTTTTTGGAAGAACTCCAAACAAATCAAAAACGAAGTTCTTGTTCCTCCTTTCACAATTTGTCATCCTTTACTTTCTAGCCTCTATCTCTTCAATGGAGGCCCTAATGAGGAAGATCTTGATGTGAAGATCTAAGAATTTGCCAAAATAAACTAGACTGCATGCAAATGGCTAAGCATGCCTTGCAGGACACAGGGCAGGGGACTGCCCAGTGTCAGATGACATTATATTGCAGAGTGCAGGAAATAGACAGCAAGTGGAAAAAGGCTTCTCATTTTTTTTTCATTTGTTTTCTGGGCTACAAACAGTGGCCTTGAAGGATGCAGGGCCTAGTATATAATCAGTTTCTGCTCTTGTGTATCTCTCCATTAGGGTTATGACCATCTTGACGTTATGACCATAGTAGCTCTTTCATTAGAAAGCAGATTACAGGCTTGGCCCAGTCCTTTTCTCCTGCCTAAGGACTACGTAAACCATCAGCAACAAGGTACCATGAAGAATCAGGTTATGAGTCTATTAGGAAACCACTCAGTTCAGGTTAGGAATCACTTAGTCTACCTTCCAGAGACAGAGGCAACCAACTGACATATCACATTGGCTTTTGCTTTGCCTTTATCATTACTTAAAGTTCAAAGTAGTCCAGGTAGTACTAAAGAGAACCTAAGCTTAATAAATATTTTTGACTTAAATTTTGCTAAATATCTATTCTATTAAACACTTTACCCCAAATGTATTCAGTTTCTCTGAGGTATGCAGCTACACAACATTTTTCATTTTGCAAAATACTTTCCTGTATGTGTAGGACAATCATTAAAAGCATAAAAGTTGCCTTCTCATCACTTGTAGAATCGTTCATCTCTAGCAAGCACTTACAGGGAGCGTCTACAGGAATCATTTTGCGGTGCCTCACACGCCATTACAAATAGAGCTTTTGTACTTTTGATGGGACATTGACTCAAATAAGCATTTGGAGTAAATAGTGGCACTTGGCTTCTTTGACATTTGTGGGGATAAGAAATAGTTAAGGTTTTGTTTGTCAGCAGTGCAAATAACTACATCCATTTCACAAAGGCTGTTGAATGTAGGACAGCTCCAATAGGACCAGGTATAGTCTCTTGGAAAGCTCTGGTTGTACAGCCTATATTCAAAATTGGAGAAATATGAATTTGTTCAGAACTTCACTGAGATTTTTGGTTTTATATTCTTCCTGGAAGCCTAAAGAAATAGATGTCATATCTAGCTAGGAAGCCTAGAAAGATGTATGTGACTTACAGTCACTCCCGAGCTTTTCCAACCATTAGCAGCAATCTATCAATGAGATTTCTGGGATAATAAGCCCATCAATGACTACTAAAAAAAGGAAATATATTTCATCAGAAGCAACAGGAGCCTTCACTAAGTTAAAGGTGGTTTTACCGCTGTGGGGGTGTTAGTTTAATGCTGGATTTAGAGAGGAATTGACTTTACACTTTAGACACTCAAAGTACTGTGAAATATGTGAGTTT
The DNA here is from genome assembly GCA_032353885.1 of Nothura maculosa. Classification (NCBI taxonomy): domain Eukaryota; kingdom Metazoa; phylum Chordata; class Aves; order Tinamiformes; family Tinamidae; genus Nothura; species Nothura maculosa. The sequence goes on along the minus strand of JAUBOD010000314.1, from coordinate 4,374,214 downwards.
GAATAATGACAATGAGCCCTATAACAGCTGATTGCTTATATCTGCATATGCTATTTATGCATTTGAAGTACGCTTCAATGATGGACTATATAGAGCTGGGATAATGACTAGCTGTGATATGGATAGGAATTGCAGAACACCATATTGCCTCTGCAGCCAGCACCCCTCAAAGCAGAACATCCACAGCTGTGTTTGGGGTGGTATCTGCTGCAGGCTACATGCTCTTAAGCTTCTATGAAGCTTTTCTGCTTCATAGAAAAAATCTTTACAGTGCTTCCACTGACTGTATTCCCTTTCTCTGCCAAACATATCATAGCTTCCCATATCCAGATTTACCTAAATCCAATGCTGACACCAAATTGCGTTGAATTCTACTAAAATTTCTGGAGTAACATGAATACCTAATTGGTTTAAGAAATATGTGGGTCTACAATGAATGACACTAGCTCTGTTGCTATATTCAAATGGAAGAAGTCAGTGACAGGAAGGTTTTTGGAGACAAGTTTGAATTCAAAGATAGCAATATCATGTTTAATAATGGGAAAAACAAAAAAAATCCAGCTTTTCATAGAATCAAAAAAAACGTTTTGGTTAGAAAAGACCTTTAAGATTAAGTACATCTGTAAATCCATTCTGCTAAATCCATTCCACCATGCCTGTTAAACTATGTCCTTTAGCTTCTCATCACACCTTTCTTGAACAATGCCAGGAATGGTGGCTCCACCACTTCCCTGGACAGCCTGTTCCAATGCTTCAATATTCTTTCCATGTAGGAATTCTTCCTAAGATTCTTCCTCAATTCTTCCTCTAATTCTTCCTCAACCTCCTCAGGGGCAACTTGAGGTTATTTCCACTTGTCCTATCCATAGTTACTCTGGAGAAGAGATTGACCCCCACGTCAACTACCGCCTTTCAGGTAGTTTTAGAGAGCAATAGAGTCTCCTCGAAGCCTTCTCTTTTCCAGATTAAATAACCAAAAACATTTACTTTGTGATATCAAGACTGTCTGCTAGCTGGCCTGCCCATGTGGACAAACATCCTCACATCCAAACATCTCTCTTAGAAAAGTGATAACAGAGAAGCTTATGATGTCTAGAAGTTTGGAATGGACCCTATCGCTGAAGAACGCTGCACAAAAACTCAGCTGCTGCTTAATGCACCATGCTGACAATGTGTGCCTGCTGTGTTAACAGATTCTCCCACCTTGGGCTACCATGCTTTCAATTTCCTTAAAAATAGCTCTGCCCTAGGCGCTCTTTAAAACTGAAATGTTTAAAAACATTTCTGACAGTTTTCTACGTAACTTCTAGCATTTTGTATTACAGAATAATTTTTAAGTCTGTGTTTTTGTAAACCAAGCTTAGTTTTAGTTCAGATAGATACTACAGAAAAAAAATTAATACATAGAGATGCATCTTTTGCAGGGAGGTTGTTTTAGAATATAGTAACATTTGTGATCAACACAGAGTCTTATTAATGCTTACCCTTCTTCCTCATGTTACGAAGAGAAGAATGACTAAATTGCATTCCAATTGCATTCCTAAAATAATCCAAAATGCAGATCTGATACTGTACTATCTATATCATCTTTTATATCAATCAGAATTTGCAAATGACATAATAACTTTCTACTCCTTTAGGGAGATTCTAAGTTTTTTGTTCTTCAGAGGAAAGAGTCTGTGAAAGAGTGGATGTTACAGGCATTATGGATAGCAGTAGTGGGACAAAAGATCACATCTTTACCTGTAGTTATCAATCAATCAGACCTGCGGTTGAAAAATACACAGCTACACCACCATGCCAGGGCCTGTGAAGCTGAAGGAGCCTAGTCCTTGCCTTTGAGGACGGGTGGTGGAACCAGGTAAGGAGCCACATTTGTGTCCTCGTGCCACACATTACCTTAGTAACATCATGCACCCCTACCGCAAATATCCAAACATGAACGCTCTTAGAAATTTGGAGGTGAAAATAGAAATTAAGAGGTGAATTGACTAGTGGAGGTGGATTTTACAAAATATTTGTTTCTTAAATCAGAGCTACAGTCTCCTAGATTTCTGTAACTTGCCTCTTTTACTAAACTGTTCAGAAGCCATAATAATGGCTAACATACTAACATGACTTTAATGGATGGACAGATAGTTAAAATGCGGTGCAGGGAAAGAGTTTACGGAACTGTTTTTAATAATGAACAAACATCTTCATCTCATTTCTTAATTAAGGATACTAAAATCTACAGCAAGGCAACTGCATTTTAATGGTCTGATTTTCTAGTAGTGTGTGCCCCACAGGTCTCATGGTGGTAAGCTTCAAGGGACATTTTTATATATTTAGATGCTGAAAATACAATGTAGAATATCAAACTCAGATAATAAAGCTACAAGTATTTTGGCAATTATTCATTCTACCAGGAGGGTGAAGCATGCTTTTCATACCTATCACTATTTCTCAGTTCACATACCTAGATCTGTGTGATAATCCTTATTAATCTGACCTTATTACTGTGTAGCATATTCTGCTGTCACAATATGCCTCATAAATGCATGCTTCAAAAGATAAGAGTGTAATGTGTTAATTCATAAAGTCAGATTTTTTGCCACTAAAAAGTAATTGAATCAGGTTTCTGGGAAAACATTCTAAAGATAGAAACAATATGAATAACATTATTGCTCAAAATCAGAACAGAGAACTTCAAGAAACCCAAAAAGCCAAGAACAAACTCACTACATTGATGAAAGAAGGAGAGTGATGAAGCAGAAACAAAAAACATAAATTACAAGCATTAGTTTTGATGGGAATTTTTCTTATTTAACAATGGGAATGTACGAATCAACACTCTAAAGGAAGTATGAATTATCAAAGCCGAGGAAAGAGGTTAAGCCTAAACTAATCCAAGAGCATACTTGTCTGCAAAACTACAAAAATCTATTTTTATGAGCGTTGTGGAGCTTGTTAAATGCTGAAGAAAAATCTCCCCAAGAACTAGTTAAAAAAAAAATGTTATCAGTATCTAAAAGAGCTTCATGGAAGACTACTGGGCTTTTACCACAGATTTCAAAAAGAAGGTACACTTATGGGGGTGTATTTTCTTACTAGGAAAAATCAGTCTTGACGTTAATGTTGATATCAACAATGTTAATTCTACAGCATCACCAAGATCTTTCATCCCATGGTTATAAATTTATTCAGCTTCTATACAATGTATACTCTGGTAAAAGGGGACAAATTAACACCAGATGTATTTTGTAAAAATTATTATAATATTAGCAATAATAGATTCAGATATATTAATAGAGAGACTTTTTCTCTAGGCCAGAAGAAAATCTACAGTGGTAAGACCTCTCAATTGCAAAACATTTTAACAACAACAAAAAAGAACTACCATGTCACTAGAAAACAGGTTTTGTTTTGATAAGAGTCTTAAAACTTAAAAGAAACAAAAAGCATGTTTCTCACTCCAGCAAACTGTCTTTGGTTCACCATGTTATTCTCCACTGGGAGTAAATGCCATTACTGGAACACAAGCTCTTATTCTTCTAAGGTTATTGCTTGAATAACCTTAGATTAAGATGGTGTTCTGATACTGGAGCTATCCATCTTCCACAAGTAATTACATTATCAGTAATCCTTTTAAAAGGCTGCCTTTGCTCAGTTGCTTTGCCAATAGCACTAAGCTTGGATATTTGACAATCCCACTTATAGCATACGAATTGATAACAGATGAACCAACCAATATGCTGGTGTGCTCTGATCAGTAACAAATGATGGCACTAAAAGCATTTAAAAGAAACAAAATGTCTTTATAAAACCACAAATAGTCTGAGTTTATTTATTACTGCGAGTTGTAGAGAGAGCAAAGACTTACTGACACTCGAAATAGCAGGTGTTCTCTTACACATTGGCAAAGGACCCTAATTTTCAGGAAATATTACCACTAACTTTTTAAAGACCTCCAGTGTTTGCTGATAATATAAAAAAGCAGCCCTTGGCTATAGTACAAGCAGTTCTGTTGTAAAGGATGAAAGCAGCAATCTGAAGATACAGAATACAGCCCACATCATGCAATGTAATTTGAAGACCTAATAATGCCAGCCTATCCAGGCTAGAAGTTTTGTTAAATGCTCAAACATTCTCAGAAAAAATATGTCTGAATTAATCCTGGAGACTACTCCCCATATTATGTCAAAAACATTAATTAATAAAACCCAGTTAATCTGAATATTAACACTGCACTTTACTACTAGAGAGCCTACTCCCTGCTCCTGAGATGGTGATTAAAAATAGCAACTGTCACCGTATTTGTCAGTCAGCGGGTACAAACACGATGCAGGAGGCACAGTGTTCAGAAGTGGTTTTGGACCATCAAGCAGCAGTATACAGAAAAGCTGTGAATAAATTAAACCAAAAATATAAGCCTCAGGCTGATGTGTTTGAACTTCACTGCAAACATTCTTCATACATATTTAATTGCACCACTGAGACTGTGATGGTTCTAGGGATGTTCCAGGCATTATTTCCATTCCATTAGTAAGCTTGCAGTATGTGTGCTCCTTAACCCAAAATGATTGATTCCATAAATGTCTTCCCACTTACTGACCTGGACACTAATTGAGCTTGCGTACAGATTAAAAGAGAGTCTAGGTGCCTTGAAATCCACCAAAATGTATTACAGACACTGAAATATCTTGTGGGGTAAGAAGAAAGTGTTCTTATAATTATAGGAATCAAAATTCCTCTCTATGGACAGCTTTAAGATAGTACCAGGTGGAAATTATACAATATGTCGAAAAACTGGTAAACAAAACTTTAAATTGGAGTTTAAAGAGTTTTCTAAGTACAAAACTTCATGTTTATGAAACATAGATAAACCTTCTTTGAAATGCTGTTATTACAAACCAGATGCCTTCATCTGCGCATGAGTCTTGAAAATCAATTTGCTTTGGGAGAAAGCATATGTGTGTGTGTATGTACATTTTGCATTTCAGTAAAACTAGAGTCTCAGATAATTTTATCAATTCAGCTATGTACAAAGGTAAATGCTAATTTTTTTTAAGGTCTTGCTGAAACAGAGATTATGTTGTAAAGTACAGGCTATTCTACTAGGAACTCAAATTTTTCCTCTATGACTTGATAAAGATTGAGTATGGTTAAGCAGTGACAACTCAAATCTTATATCAATCACTCTGAGAAAACAACCTTGCAGATCTCCATAAGCACTGCCTCGCTTTGTGGTTAGCCTGAAAACTATAGGCAGTTTAAACATTTACTTAAACATCAGTACTTTAAACATTTAAACCAAGATCAGTTATATCATAGTTTAGGTGAAACACGGCTACATTCATAATACACTCATTTAATACAGAGATGTGTTTGGTCAAGCTCAGCTGCTTAGTCAAGCTTTTATCAGACATCAGAGGTTTCCCTGGGAAAAGCTTAAATTCTATTTTATTTATTTATAGCAGTGTGAGTGTGTCAAAATTCATGTGACAGAGCAGCTTAGACACAGAATTTATGTCTGCTGTTGCCTGAAGTTTCATCCTGAGAACTAGCACACAACAAATGATGTTGCCATCCTAGCAGCAATCTTCCTGCCCATTGTCCACATCAAATTTACTCCGTATGAAGACAATTGTTTCCCATCTACATACACAAGCTTTATCAATTCAGTCCCTTGTGTCAAATGTGATCTTTCCAGCTTGTTTATTGCCATTAAAAGCATGACTGATTCTTCCTTCAAGATGTGAGTCTCCTGCACCATGCCATGAGTTGTGAGCACTTTGATGAACAAGGTCATGTCAGATTTCAAAGCCCACAAGCATCTGAGAGCTGGACATGGAGTACAGGGCACTTTTTTTAATTGACACTTTACTTTTCTAAGAAAAGAATATGTGTTTGTTTATGAGGGATTTAGCGATTCTGCAAGTTATGTTTTCCTAAGCTCTCCAGAGTAGAGAGCATATGTTCCTGGAGTGCCAGTGTAGTGCTCAGATGAGGGTGTTTTTAATATTCATTGTTTTAAAATAATGTAATGTGGTGATTGTTTATACAAAATTAATTCATTAAAATCCTTAAATGTGTTATTTGTTTTTATTTGTAATAGAGCTGCCTCAGGGCACTTGCATATTTAAAGTTCAAACAGTTAGGTATAGATTCAAACAAAAATTTAAACTAAGCTATCTATATCAAAAGTAACTAACTGACCAGAACAAGAAAGAAAAACAAAAGCAAAAAAGCAAAAAAAAACACACAAAATATCACACACATTTTATATATCACATAACTCCTCAACATACAGAAAAACACACAGACCTCAGCGCGTACACGGGAGTTAACTTGGTCACACTATCTCAAAGCTTAAGTTTATCCAGCCCTGTGGGGCAGCTCTGTGTAATACCTCCACAATGAGAAATAGTTTATTCTTTTTATTTCCAGTATATCTTTGAACAAACCTAAATTGTCATACAAATAATAGAATTCAAGCAAATGCATTCTTCATTTTAATGTAAGTAATCTGTTGATATTTCTTAGCCTTTGCCTCCTACCTCCCCCTTTTCAAGATATTTGTTACTCAAATGAGAGGGCAGTTGCTTTGTGAAGGAACAAGTGGTTTCTGGTAGGATGATAAAAAAGAAAAGGGGAGAGAAGTGAACTATAAAAAAGCGTCCCAAAACAGGGGACCTCTCTCAAAGCTGAAGAGTTTTTTCAAGTTGTTTCCTGCTTTTCCCTCCCTTTTCTTGGCTTTTCCCACCCCCAAGGAAGGCTGCGGCTCTTCCCATTGAGATCCACACACATGGCTGCACTGTCTGCATTCCCAATAGGCTGCACTCACCAGTGGAGCGAGGCGATGGGAAACACAAAGCACCTGACAGTAAGTTACAGTCAAGGGCTTTATCATGGTAAAAGCATTCACTGGCAAAGCTAAAGAATTGCAAAAGATGGAGACTGATGAGTACTCTTTTGATACCGTCTTTTTTTACACCCTGTTTACTAAAGATTTTGACTTTGATTGGACAGTATGGCAAATATTTTATATTCATCAGAAAGCCTAAACTTCCTGTTCTGACCTCGGATATGGGTAGTCTGAAAGACAACTAGCATCTCTTACTGTTCTCTTAAAAAAGAAAAACATTTTGGCAGTAAAGTAAAAATGTAAACAGGCAGTAAAGTAGAAAATCTGGAAAAGACAACATAATATAAAAACATAAGCTAGGAAACAAAGTTGGGGCAAAAGAATGCCTCTGTAGGACATCTTTTCTTAGCAAATAAATTTATCGACAATATAATCTATTCTGTTTAGGCTAATGATTTTTCTGTGGTCAGAATTATAGACAGACAACATGCAATTATTTGAAATGAAAATATGGTCAACATATTCTCATTATTCTTTTTGGATTAAAAGAAATATTTTAAAATTGAATGTCTCATGTAGATAACTGTTAGCAAATTCTTTTAATTTAACAGCTGTACTGAAAAGCATGTAAGAAACAAAAGAAATGTTGTGTACATTCTACATGGAGGTCTCACACAAGGACTAATTAATCATATGCACATTCATATTTATAGCTGTGTTAAGCACATCCTGAAACATTTGTTTTAATTGAGTTTTCATTTTAATTGGCATTGAATTCTGATGGTGGTCATTGGGGTAGAGAATCTGAATGGGACAATGTAATAGAAGATCAAGTCTGACACACTGAAATCATTATTTCCTGCTTCACCTTTAAATCCAGTCTTTGCCACAGACGGACTGTCATGCCAAGTGCTTATATTTTTATGTTAAAAATTTTTATTTGGATAGAATCACCAAACCTTTTCCTCCACCCTTTAAAACATCAGCCATAAAAACAAAGTCTACAGAAGCATGGCCACATCACATCCCTGTGTAGCACTTTAGATCTCAGCATATGTTTTCCTTGGAGCCTTGGAATTCCAAATTCCTTAGAATAACAATAATAGAATAGTTATTCTATTGCTGCTTGTTTTGTTTTTTTGCACCAGTAGACTTGAGTATGTAAATAGAACATTGCTAAAAATTCTGTTATGTCCAAGACAGAAAGCAGATGTTGCATCTTCAAGGACCAAAAGGAAATCCCAAGAAATAAACATTCTAAATCAGATCTTCAAAGG
>JAUBOD010000314.1:4343732-4365990 GCA_032353885.1 Nothura maculosa | reverse complement strand
CAGAAAGCAGATGTTGCATCTTCAAGGACCAAAAGGAAATCCCAAGAAATAAACATTCTAAATCAGATCTTCAAAGGTCAGATCAGATCTTCGAAGCTAATAATCTAACCCAATGTGTCCCATGGCACAACATTGTCAATCCCTACAACTGAACAATCTTGCAGAACAACTTCACTGCATTAGTGCTTTCACTTGCATATGAAACCCACATGCTTTAAAAGCAGATATACTCTAAACTACTCTAAACACTGAGCACAGAGAAGTAACAAATTGGCTCCTTTATATGGATCTGAAACTTGATGAAACTTTAATATCATCAGCAATTCTTGCTATTTTTGCCTGGATAAAAAAGTTTGTAGTTGTACACATTCAGAGAGCTTTCCAAAGCACACAGTGTACTTTCCAATCCAGAATGTTTAAATACTCAGTAATGAAGAATGTAGTAAGCATGACAATATGAAAAAGAACATGTTTTGAGAGTTAGCTAAACTTCTCTGCAAATTCTAACATACAAATTTAAATATATCATTTCTGATAAATATAATTAAGCAAAAGTACTTCAGCGTCCCAGGGAGGGAAATATCTCAATTGCTTTAATAAATACATGTATTTTACAAAACTGAAGTGAGTTTTAGAATCCAGTCATAACAAATTCCGTAAATTATGTCTGCAAGAACTGGCTGTTAAAGCACTCACATTTTCTGACCTGCACATGTGGGTTTTGGGAACTTTTATTGCATAAAACAATTGCCTGTCACTCTATCTTCTATTGTCTTTCACTCTATCTTCTATAGTCAGCCTGTCTTCATTTGGTGAACTCTTTAAAGCTGCTCCAAAGAAGTTTGAGACTGAGTTATGTAAATAAGGTTTTGGGCTAGGATTTTACCAGCCCTCTGCACCTTGATGTCTGGAAGAAAGACATTGAATTCCTGCCTTAATAATCTGCAATATAGTTTTCTTCGATGTGCATAATAGTCTACTGTGTGTATGTTGATCTAACTGAAATACTTTGAACTTCTGCTCTGAGGTGACTGCTCCAGAGGTTATATATGACTGTAGTTTAACTTTCAATATCTTTTCTGCCTGCATGATCACATAATTGCCTGCATCCTGATAGGTATATTCATCCTACTTTTACAGTGGACCTAGAAGCAGTAAATGCTACAGAGAGATAAAGATGTTTTTTGCAAATAACAAATGGATTTATATTGTGGAAGAGACAGGAGAGGAAAGAACTTAACCAGTAAGAGGGCAATGATGGAATGACCAGGCACAGCAGTGATTCTGATGTTCCCAGTATAAATCTCCTTGGGGCTTCAGTGATGGTAGAGATGTCTCTGGTTCAGCAAAAAGTCTCCTGAAAGTGTGGAGAAGGTGCAAGAGCAATTACTGCAACAGCCCTACTACACTGGTCCTGTGCTGGAGCTGAAGACTGTATCTCTATTTCAAAAAAAAAAAAAAAAGTGAAATATTTGGAAAGACCATTATTACTGAAACATTGCAGACACTGCACTTTGAGAAGTTTTCTAAAAGCTACTCATCAGATAAAATATTTTTAGCAACTGTTCATGATATTCTTCTTGCTCACTAACAGGGATGGAAGAGAATGTACTTTTTAAGAGGTGAAGATGGCTTGCCATATCCATCCAATTAGGAGGGCTATACTTGGGGATCTAGCAATTATGTAGGAATAACAAAAGGCTCTTTTTCTATCAGACAATCAGCTATTTAATTGTAAACAGGTACCAAATATAACTCAAAAAGTTTAAAGCAATGGAAAAGATATGGTATAAAATACATATGTACTATAGCAATTGAAAGAATTTAAGCCAAATCTAAAAAGGCTGAAGTGAAATCCAAATGGGGAAGTTTGTAGCTATTCGATGCTTCTTCCTTCCATTGTCTCTAACTGTCTTTCAACCAAACTTATTACTCCCAAAATCTCTTTTACTGCTCCAGGATGTGAAAAGCTTCAACATTACACTCATTAGAGGAACACTGAGTCAGTCTGTCTCACTTCTATGTCTGCCCAGCGTGTTCGGTTGCATATGTCCATGCAGGTATCCCATATCATATGATAGAGGAAGGCTGACATGATACACTCGTCCTCTCCTATTTTTATTCATACAAGTTAGAAACACTGTATATTTTGTTCCATCTGTAGGAGCCTTCATTAGAAAAAAAAAAGATAGGAGAATAAGATTGTTTTGTATTATTTGAACATGACAAATAACCTTCATGCTAGACTGATCTCAAAATTATGTTTTTTTTTTTTTATTCTGATATCTCAAAGCTCCCTAAGCCTGATCCCTCCTGTCACAGAGTTGGGGGAAATAGACAAGACAGCCCTTCCAAATATAGCCTGGCATAGCCAAGACACAAATTTCTTCCTTGTTGAGTGAGACAGATGGGAGATTTTTGCCTACACTGTATTGCATACTGGTATATTCCCCTGCTCATGCATAAGTAATGATGTGCGGAGCTTCTAACTCTCACATAGTGCTTTACCAGTCCACGAAGAGCATATTCCAGTGGATAACCTGTGGAATGAATACATTTCCCAGGATATTTCTCTCTCCTCATCTTTTCCCAAGAAAGCCAGGGAAGTTGAAGCAAGCCATAAGATTAGAGTATCCCAAATGTGACACAGAGCTTAAGTTCTGCTTTATCTTTTCCTTCTTGCTTGTGTGCATGTAGGCAGAGTTTGGAGTTATTCTTGTGCTGGAGAAAGGGAGGGATAGATACGTTTGGCCAGAGATCAGAGCTGTTGCTTGCACCAGGAATCAGTGGGGAGGCAGAAGCATCTCAGAGGAGGAGACATTAACTCTTCCAGGTGAGGAGAAATTATCCTTGGACAAAAGCAGGCATATGAGGAAATGCTGAATGGTCTCATTGCACAGAGGAGTGGGAGAAAGACGTCTGAGAATGAGGCACCAAAAAGGATCTGACTCATGTGGTTGTCTCACCATTCTGGTGAGATCTCACCACTATGAATGTTCTAAACTAAACAGTATATAAGTGTTTTGCTGTCAACATGGGAAAATATTCCTTAAGACCTGAGCTAAAGAGTCTGCAGGGGATAAGATTTAACTCTGAATGAAACTAACATGAATGAATATTTAAGTTAAGAGGATGGGGAAATTAAAATGAAGAGGTAGAAACCTAGAAGAAGTATCATCTGTATGGAGAAAAGTGCATTAGTTTGAATTATTATTTTTTCCACGTCCATGTTAATTAATAGTGATATTATAACAATTTTCCCCATAATACCTAGCACAGACACAAAAATAAATACTACTGAAAACATTTTAGTCACCTCTTGAGACATGATAATCAAGTGTTATTTCTCATTTTCCAGCATAAATGTAATAATTACTATACATGGAGAGTTTTAACCTTTCAGAATACATTTAACAATGTTTGCCCAGACTAGCAGTTGGATTATTCAACATAAATCCTTTATGAAGGATATTAATGAATCTTCTTTAGTATGTATTGAGAGAAAAGGAAAATAGCAAGACACTTATTAAAATAGCAAGACATAGTTATGAGGAGTCCGAATTAAAGTTTGATTATAAACTTTGACTTTGATTATTGCATGAAATAAAAGATGTACTGGGAACAATAATATTGTCAAATGATTTATATAGTTTAACCAGGAAATCTGCCTATGCTTCTAGATGATTTTAGGTGTCAGTTCAGTAGTGAGTAAGATAAAGTATTTAAGAATAAATTAATGGCAAAAAAATAGGGGGAGAATAATGTATGTTTACATATTTAATTATTTTGTTTTGTGTATTTGTAGTATTAAAACAACCTTTGCTGAAATTTTATGAAAGGTTTGTTTTGTTTGAGTTAGTATCTAATTTAAGTTGACAAAGCTATAATGTCTAATTAGTTTTTCTCAGTGAAACTCATAATGAAAACAATGGATGTTTTAAGAAGTTGTCTTTTAAAGCAAATATACAAATTACTTTCAAATACGTGACAAGAATGTGATTGTCCAGTAGGCATTTATCATCTTGACTGCGAAAGCATAGAATAAGAAAAAATAACTTCTCAAGCCAAACACTCAATTAGGTGCATAACAGAAAATCGCTTTAAGAAACTATATTTCATTTCTTGGCTAGAAACATGGCTATCTATCTCACAAGGAAGTGTCCTCTACTTGCAAAGTAGAAAAATACTGTTCAATTAAGAAAACCCATAGTAAACCATGTTTAACATAATTCTCTACAATTATAACATATTTAAATGACTTAGTACCCTGTAGCAAATCTGAACAATTAATTTGAATAAAGCCTTTTAAAACTTCATTACTAACTTGCTGAATCAAAGTGTAGTGATCACTAACATTCATTTTTGAGCATATGCAATTTTGTTTTTATTAAAGAAAATGTGAATTCGCTTATGGAAACATATGCTGAGCAAATATTTAGTTTGCAAATTTAAATACAGCAAAGGAATGCCAGATTTGCAATTCTTCACACAAATTCTCTATGCTGGTATATCCTATATTATTTCATGTCCTGTGTTGAGGTCACATTATTGCATCAATGAAGACTGATTACTGCATATGTGAATATGCATATAATGGATATCCAGCCAGGCACACCACAGAAATAAATTCCAATCTACTGGTAGCATATTCAAACATTCAGCTTGAATGTATTATTCTGTAACCTTATCTGTACTCAATATTTATCTACAAAATTCACTATTATCTCTGAATGCTACCATTTTGATAATGTACCGTTCCATAAAAATCCTTCTTTTTACTGATCTTGTCTTCTCTTCCGTTTGACTCTTTTTGTTGATGGTCTGTTTTTTCCTGTTTCCAAAAGTTCACATAAGGAACCCTTATGTCTTGCTCTATATAATCTATACTCTGTTAGGAAAGTTTTGAGGACAAATAATAATGGAACAGTTTTTCCAAAAGAAAGTATAATTTTTTTTCCCATTAACCTAACATGTACAGCAAAGGCATCCTGATGACTTTAGTGCAACTACTGTGTTTGATTCTTCATAGAGATCTTATAACTATTTTTTTCAATTATTCATAAACTCTCTTATAATTATTCTCTTCCATTTGCAATTTATTCTTTAAAGCAAGTTATTCCTTAAAGTTGCTTTTCTTTTCCTTAATAAGTAGGCTTACATCCTTACGAGAAGAGACCTTTAATCTAGGTAGGGGTTATTCACTGTTCCAAGGAAAACCATAATTATGTGCAAAAAACCTCCAATCTCCAAAACTCCACTCTGCTTCTCTGTTTCCTCTAATATTCAACCACCAATCCCTTAAGTTTTTCAGATAATTTAAGGTTAAATACCTAACATTCTAAGCTATTCATTTAATTTATCAGTAGATAATGTTACTGCCTTGTAGTCAGTCTTGTCCAAGAGCTTTTCTGACAACCTTTTCTTCCTCATGCCTCTTTGAAATGCCATTCTTCAACTGTCATATATAATCTCTCTCCTAAAACAGCTGAATTTGTCGATATATCTGAAAATATAAAGCACTCTCAGTCCTCACTCATAATTCTATAAAGCACTAGAGATAGTTCTCTCTACTACAGCCTCATATGCCAGATGGCAGATATTTAAGTCTGGTTGATACTTTTTTATTAAAATCTAATTTTTATTAATGCATTTTTTTAATCCAAAATATTAGCAAATTTACTAGAATTTCAGATATTTCCTTTCACTAGTTTAGGATTCTAAAAGACATATTGCCAACATGCTTTCTTTAGTCTGTAGGAAAATCTGTTTGTATTTGCTTTGCATCTCATATAGTGTTGCAAAGAACAACATAACAGCACTGTACAAAAGTGCCACTGTGTGGAGGAGCCAATGAGCAGATGGAAAAAAGATCAAAATGGAGATTTTAGTATAAAGAAACCATTGGAAAATAAAAGGCAGAAAGCAGTGCCATGAACTCTTTGGTAATGACAACTCTTTAGGCAGACAAAGACAAATAGAAAATGGACATTTTTGAGCTAGCAGAGCTTCCTGTGTAAGAATTGTGTGTTGAGGATATTCAAAAGGCAGCCAGAATGCACCACAATAACCCAGCACCACTTGCTGACAATGTTCCCAGGGAATTATTTAAAATAGGGGATAATAAGGAAAATCAAAGCCTTCACTAATTACTTTAGTTGTATTTGAGGGCTGAAAACATTTCCAAAGACTAAATACAAAGTACTTGCATGCTCAATTTTGAAAAAAAAATAAGTGAATGTTTTCATCCCTACAACTGTTCAATTGTCTTTTTTACTTTTGTTACTAGTATACAGATTTTCTAATTTTACAAAGAAAAAAAATGAAAATATAAATGAAATTACCAGAAAAAGAAGCTCCATGTGTATTTAATATTTTCATTTCATCACCTACTCTAAAATGTACCTCACATATCTAATATTTGGAAAAATCAAAATATTGTGCACTGAGTTACACTATTTCTTTTAAGCAGGTATACCACTAAGAAATGTCCTGAATAAACGAATTGTGGCACACCAGTCATTATCTATGCAGCAAACACTATTGAGGATCCTTCTTTAAGAATACTGCAGAAATAAGTCTGCTTAGCTCACACTAGTTAAGCAATGGCAAATGAAATACAACAACTTCACTTCAACATGTATAACAGTTTTGATACTTTAATCTTCCTCCCCTCTGTTTCTCCTCATCTCTAGGAAAGAAATATACATTTACTAATACACTATGTAAATAATGTCCCTACACAAGGTAGAATCTTGCCTAAGGCAATTTTATTTCACTATCTAAAGCAAAAAATATATATATAAAAAAAGGCACATGACCTTTTAAGATTCTTAGTCTCAATTTAAGCATACGGCTTAGTATGGCAATAATATATGAAAATATCATTTTACCTTATTTCCATTTTAAACTTTTCATAGAATTTTTAATGTGAATATTATTTGAAAAAGGAATACAGATTTACAACTTTTCAAATCACAAAAAGTCACAACATCTTTTACTGCAATATTAAAATATCTTTAATAGTACTTTATTGTAAAATAGAAAAGAATATGCTTGATTGTGTAACCTTGCATTTATTCTCTATTTCTATTCTTCCTGATTTTCTGTACAATTACATTTTTTTCTTGAGTCTAATTATGCTCTTTTTACCAAGCTAGGAAAGGTTATTTTTCAATCAAGAGTAAATAAAATTAGTGATCTTCTAGACATTTTACTGATTTAACCGAATCACACTTTTGTCATTGCTAACTCATTTTCTATGTATCTACCTTTTTTTCCAAACTGAAACAGAATCAACTGCATTTCCTTGCAATGATGATGAGTTTTTGGAGCCCTTCAGTTTATTTCTAACTTTTTAATCATGTTATTTCTTCACCTAGCTAAGATCCCTCTTACATACAAGCATCTGTTAATTACATTTTTCCCTCATCTGTAAGCTTTGCTATACCAATGTACATCATATATGCAAATAGGGAACACTTCTAACATTAAATAATGGGGCTCCCCACTCTTATCAGCACAGCACTCTATTTACAGCTTTCAGTCCACATTTCTTAGATGATTCTTAAATGACTTTGGCGGACTCCGTAGGGCTTACTAGTATTTTTAATTGCCTTCAGTGAAGAACTTTGTCAAAAGCCTTTTGAAAGTCCAAATAAATTAGATCAAGCATTTCTTCCTCATCAATTATTTTGATGACATGTTCAAAGAAATCTAACAGATCACAGAAGGGTTTCTTTCAGCAAAGCTAGTCTGGTTTCTTTTAGTGGGATTTAATCTAGAGTTTTGTTCATATTTCTATTACTAATGAGGTGTTCAAGCCACTTAGTTAATTCTGAAGCAAGACTTCAGGAAAAATAGCAAAAAAAAAAGAATAAAAAAAGTCCAACATGTATTAACCTTTAGTTTTTCCATAGGCAACTCATGTTAATAAAATTTTGCATCTGCTCAGCCCGTTCTGTTCCTCATAAATCTTGCTTGTAGTCAGTCAGCCATTCAATTCAGCTTTTTTTCAAAGTTTTTAAATTTCTTAGTATTTCATTTAGCTGTCTTAATTTAATATCTAATCCTTACTCCTTAAAAAGTATAGATATCTCTTAGCATATGCTGTAGCAGAATATATGTAAATACACCGTTTGAGCCACATTTTTCTATATTTGTCTTTTTATTATTTACTCCACAGCAGATATAGTGATCTTTTCATCAGTTTTCTGTTACTTATTTATCTGAAAACTTTGTAACATCTTTCATCTTTAGCTATACAGTCTTTAAGCTGCTTCCTGGACTATGCATTACATCTTCCTTTCTTTCCTGTCATATTTTATGTTATTTTAATCGTTCCACTATTTTAATTTATGTGTTACAGGATATAGTTGGGATAAAAATAACTTCCTACTTGTTGCAATTTTGTGTTTATTTAATCTATTTTAAAATAATTTTATTGATAATATGAGGTCTGACTTACCATTTGCAATGTCATTCAAATGTGGATTCACATTTATTGTAATTTAAGTTCACAAAAGACATTTGCATTTCTACTTACCTTTAATTGCAGAGATTGAGAATTGGATATCTAAATATTATCATATATGGGAAAAAAAACTGAAAGTCTTTTACAAATATTTACAAGCATAGAATAAAACAAACATGGTAAATCATTTTTTAAAATCAATTTTACATCAAATATTTTAATCAGAAATTGTTCATCTAAATATAGCTTTTCTACAGCTTTTTCATCGTGTGATTTTGTGTCAGATAAAGTTTCATTTTTCCATTTTTTTTCTCAGCATGTATTCCCTTTATATCTCTTTCTGCCACAGAGAATTAGAATATATATTTTTGTATGTTCTACACAATGTTTATTTGCAATAATTAGATGTTATTACTTTCCTACCAAAATAGAATGATCCTGACGTTTCCTTTCTTCCAGAAAGCTCTGGCAGACTTTCCCCAGTCTGGGTAGGGTTTGTCCTGAAGCATCATATCAGTGACCTAGAGAGGAAGACAAAACAATGAACAGTTAAACTGGTGTCACAAAAGCAAGTGCTAGTTACGACAGTAAGTGCATTTTTGTTTAGATATGGGGTATACGTTTCAGTTGTGGTAATTTTAATAACTAGATCATAAAATATAAACTCTCTGATGTTCTTATTCACAATGAAAACAAGACTTGTGGAGGTCCTGAAATAAGGGAGCAGGAACGAGTTCAAGTAAACAAACTACCTGAAAGGGAAAAGTTAGGAAACTTATGGAGAAAAAAAACAGTACACGGACTACTTGCATATTACAGCTATGAAGATGACACACATTTGACTTTCCTAGCCTGGTTCACTGACAGCAGCATCAGTAAAGTTATGGCTCTGGAAATATGAATTGTATTCCAGGAAATAAAAGCCTGTGGATTAAGTGCTATATACCATTTAGAATCTTCTCCAGATCCTTGCTATTAGAAAGGACAACATGTCTAGCAGTAAAGTTCTCCCCAAAACTTAGATCTTGCATAATATTTAAAAATATGCAATATTTATATTCATTTTTGGTTATAAGTGTACTACATAATTTGCACATATATGTTCTATCTAAATTCTTGTACTACTTATATGCATGCACTATTTCTGCACAGCACACTTAAAAATGTGTAATGTCTCTAAAGGAAATGAAGAACCCTTCAGTCCACTGCACTGCTGGGAAACTGCATCTTCATATCCATTTATTTCAGGTTAACTGTACAATAAAATAAAGTTACGTTAGATTAAACTCATCAATTCTCTTCTAAAAAAAAAAGATCTGCAAAATTGGAACACCTATGTATACATATAAATTAAAAATTAACTGAACAAAGAATGGAAATAGATGCTACTGTTTGCTACAAAATACAAATAAAGCGAATCTTATTATCTCTCATTGGCATCAGTACATAGTGGAAAATTATTAATGAGATTTCAGAAGGAAAAGGTTGTTCTCGTTTACTTCTATTGAAGTGCACATTTCTTATTTTTATTTTCCATTATATTTATTTTGATATACAGAATTTTAAAAATCAAATTTATCATGCAGAATGTGGGCTGCTACTTTCAGTCAGAGGCATTTAACAGAATGTCCAAAAAGAACACAGAGCCCATGATTAAAGTAGATACACAAATTCAAATTTGAAATTTTGGTTCATAGCCCACTTGAGGTTAAAAGAGCTCAGCAGCTTGCAGGATTGGCTCCAAATGCAGATTTCAAGCATATTTGGATAGAAATGAGAAATCTATGATTTTATGACTTCATTATCGCTAGCCTGAAGAAAGAACAGATTATATCCTGAAATATCATTTTTACGAATTGTTTTCTGCAGGTATTTTTTTCCTAAGATCCGAATGCTATTATATTTTTAATGACTCTATTGGCTTAGCAAGTATTTTGATAAATAATGCCAAATAAGACCTCTCTAAATATATAATTCTACTCCTTCAGTAATAATTCTCTTAAGAAGACTCTTTGTAGTAATAAATATTTGCAAATATTTACTGAACTGTTACTTGTTAAAGGTTTTTTCAATTTTCAGAATTTTTTCTCCATGTGCTTCCTGCGAAATACTTCTTACAGTTGGTAGAAGGAAACAATCTGCTGCTGTATGACCAATTACTACAGCAGTGCGCTTCAGAAGAATGACATTCAAGAAGGAGACATTTTCTGGGGAAAATGGCAGGATGAGGCAGGAAACGTTCTTTGTGATAGCAGACATTTGGTCTTTCATCTCTTAGCTTTGGCATTTATTTAAAGTCATATCACCAGATCAATGTCAGGTCAGTCACAGCTAAATTGGCTGAAGCAGAGACAGTCGTTAAAGGGATGCATTCCGTAAAGAAAAATCCAATTACCTTTTGCATTAGAGAAATCAAATTCAT
This sequence comes from Nothura maculosa, assembly GCA_032353885.1. Classification (NCBI taxonomy): domain Eukaryota; kingdom Metazoa; phylum Chordata; class Aves; order Tinamiformes; family Tinamidae; genus Nothura; species Nothura maculosa. Next base: position 4,355,098 of record JAUBOD010000314.1, on the reverse strand, counting down.
TTTCTGGTTTGGTCAAGGACAGTCATTGTGGAAAGTAGCTTATAGGAGAAAAGTACTCAACACTGTCATTGTGCAAATATTGTTTGGATAGGAACAACCAAGCCTCATTATTGCTGTTGGAATGATGTTTTTAGACAAAGAAACAAAAATATAAATACATACATTTAATTTACACAGTTTAATATAAAGATGAGTGTGTGCATGCACCTTTTTCAGCTCACAGTGCAATTACTGGCCAGCAAACATTTCCCTATGTTTTACAGGGCTGAATTTGAAAACATTGCTGATTTTCAGGAATAGAAAATAATTGCTTGCCTCAGTAAATCTATGCATGCATCTTATTTAATCAAGATAAAAAGGAGAACGCCACTTTACAAAATAATTAGGTAATGTATTTTTTTTTCTTGGAGAACTAGAGATGTGATATTACACTTTAATCGATTAATTACACTGATTCAATACAGAAAAGGAATGGCTTTTTATAATGACCGCAATGACTCTCATTTTTCGTGTCTCATGAGAGTAATAGCTGCATTGCATGAAAGTGCACAAGTGAAACTGCACAAGAAAACACTGACTGAATTTTTAGGTTACAAAAAGCATAGAAAAATATTTTCATTTTAAAATGAAGATGAGCATGCCTTTTAATATGTTATTAAAGCTTAGAATATGAAGCTTAGATTTCATTTTGCAAAGTGTAGATATGACTATTAAGCATTCATATTATTCAGTATTCATATTATTCAGTTTATATTAACCATGAAGATAGCTTACAATACATTTTTAAGGAAATTTTATCATTAGACCTATGACAAAATAGTATGATTCACAATTTTTATTACAGATAATCAAATGGCTTTCTCTGACATGTGAAAAATTATGCTGCATCATAAACATGTAGGAAGCCAGGATTCAAAATCTAGTTCAAGTTCAGTACAGGTAATTCACAAAAACAACACGTGCAGAAAGTAAAACTATATAGCAACAATAGGAAAGAAAAAAAAAACAATAGGATACCCTAAGATTCATTTATTCCTACCCTATAGTTGCTACTATAGCACATTGGCCAAGATGCTCAGCACATCTTAGGTCAAAAATGCAACAGGACGAGTGACACTGCCCTCCGCAGGAGAGGCAATACCTGCAATGGGAGTTTCAGGCAAGTCTATCTGCCTCTTCTGGTAATAAGCTAACTGCAGGTGAAACTTCCTTAACAAAAAAGGAGAAAAGAACCTAGTACTGTGGCCTTGCCTTCATCCACAGCCTCCCTGCGCAGCCTGTGCCAGGGCTCTGTCACTGTCATAGGGAAGAAGTTCCTCCTCACATGGAGATGGAACTTAGAGTGTTTCAACCCATTACCTCTTGTCCTGTCACTGGGCACCACCAAGTAATCTTGCTTTTGGCAAAATTATTAATAAACACATAAAAAAACAGATAGGATGATCATCCTGCTTGCATCGAAAGAACTGTCGACAGTACATTCTAAGCAATGTTTTACAATAGCAATGTCTATCTTCAGCATAATTTAATTTTTTCTCTCAAGTATAAATTTCTACCACTGTTACATGTATAACAAGTACTAGAAGTTAAATTAGAGTTGTTAATTAAATTCATGGTATTTGATGATGTCAAGGTATGAAGGTAGCAAGAACTAATATGTAGCTGGCTGCACGTGTTCAGTTCCATCTGATTTGCTTTGTGGCTACATATATTTAGGTAAGAGCTATATATAAGCAGTGCAGTAATTACACATCAATTCTTTATTGTAATTCACTCTTCCATTGAGTGATTACATCCTGGTAAACATACATGAAATCAAAAAAACACTTAGTATTCAGTCACTAAAAGCTTCCAGACATTGTTTTTGTCTTTATTTTCTTTGAAATATTGAAAAATTGCAGAGCAGATCACTTGATGTACAAAAGTAACTTAGAAGGAAAATGGTCTTTCTTTCAACTAGAAATTAGGGAGAAAACTATCTTCCATGTGACACACTCAAGGCTTTCATGGCTTATACATGGCTAATACAAAATATCTCTTTCAGTTATGAAATTCTTTTAGCAAAATCATCAATAACTTTGTTACACAACCTCAGAAACAATTACCAATTTATTTTAATCCCCTCTGCTGCATCTGGGAATATAGAAAGTGAGAAACTGTTTGAAAACTGACATTAATAGTGACATTTACTGATCTATGAGGGGGATAACATATTTCAGGCTTAGCATTTGTCAACAGCAAATACAGCTGTTGTTATATTACTTCTCTCAAATTTAATTTTAAGAAATTCTTTTTATATTTCCATTTTCAAGGCAACAGCAAACACACAAAACGCAGCTTCTTCAATCCATTCTTTTTATTGTTCTTTCTGGTTCCTGTTTAATCAGAGCTAACACATGGTTTTTATCTTGTCATCAATTTAACAACAGATAAATCCTCAAAAGTAACATTAATTGACTATCACAATTAAGTAATCAATATGCATGATAAAAGATAATATGGCAGTTCACTTTTGTTGCTTCTGCAACAGGGACTGATATTGCTTTTTGCATTTGTACATCTGTTATCAGTAAAAAGTTACAGAGTGCTTCTCTTGCAAAATATGCTGTGGAGAGAATTGCTATGGAGAGAATTATTCCTCTCCTGTCACATTTTCACAGTGCGACATCTGATTTTTGACCAAAGACCCAGACCTCTTCTATACAAAAAAGGAGTAATGTTCATATTAATTATACCCTCCTTTACTGATCCATGTAAATTTATTTCTTCAAGGCCTGAGGAGTAGAATTTTTCTTGCTTTTAGGCTAGCATTATTTTTTTTTTAAATATTATTGTAGCAGTTTCTGTTATTGTCACATTGTCACAGGGAAACCAACTCAAATAAAAAATTGTGCTTTAAACTCAGCTTTAGGGCATGATCACCCAAATCCGTACTTCCTTTGCATAGAGTTAGGACATGATATTCCACATATCCTGTATCTAGTCCACAGTTTGTGGAGAATAACTTCTTTATATACCAAAATGCAAGTTAGAGAGGGCTTTTTTCTGATATTATTTTGGGGGAAAATTTTGCCTTTGAGTAGCAGATATGCTCAAGCTACTCTGGAAATTATATTTAGGTTTTCAATAGCAGCAGAAATAATTCCTGTAGCAGAGATAAATGTATAAGAATACACTTTGAAAAAAAAAGAAAAAATGAATAATTTGTTTTTCAATATTTGTTAATACATAATTGATACTTGGCAAATGGAAATAGCTCTTTTAGAAACAATTGTACAATAGAAGTATGGCCTCACTAGAAATTTTTAAGTCATGCCAGCTCATTTTTCAGCCACTACTGTGAACACAACTCACTGAGTATCTAAAATAAATATACTAGTTGCCATGTGGCAAGCACCTACTGTTTATACAACTACTGGCACCATATTTCAGGGGGATTTTTTTGTGCCATACTGTTCTTTCTTAGTTTTACAAATGCATAAGCAGAGGCCTGGGTAATGTCACATGTTACAGACGAAATAAGAGGGATAAAGCTATGCCATGGTTTTTATTTAAGGCATTCAGTTCAGTTCCATCTACAGCCTGACATTACAGGAGAGCTCTACATGTTTATTCAGGAAGCTTGGTGGGTTTTGTTAAAAAGAGGGGGATAGAAGTCACACCATCTAGCATTTTGCGCACATATGCCGTGCCCATGCTCATATAAACTCATATAGATTCCTTTTACAGTCAGTGAAAAGAAAGAGACATTTCTGAGGTGCAATTAATTTCAGGAGGATGCCAAATGTAGATGATTAATTATAAAGATGTATCCCTTTCTCTTTACTCTAGAACAGACATGCCCAGCGACAGACGTTTACACTGCTGATGTTGAAAGTCTGATAACCTGAATCCCAGCCAAGTTTTCTGTATTCCTTAGTGTTTCTCACTGAAATTTCATTAATTCAGTTAATGAAATAGGTGATGGCTCCTAGGGGATGAGGTTTCAGCAGACTCAAAAGGCAATATCTACACATTGTGTGACTAAAAATGAGGCTCTTGTCCTCAGCAGGTTGCTCCAGGTTCACAACCTGAACGAATCGGAGTTCCTTATGTAGGTCCTGAAGGGAGGAAGGACATGTGAAGGGTTCTAAAAAATGAGCAAGTGGTATCATGAATCCATGACCCAATTCACCCCTACACTTAACTGGAAAGTGAGAACAAGCAGACAATAAAAATGCAAGATATAGATGTGTACCTGACTAGATGTTTGATTTAGGTCTCCACAGGAGGTGTTTCTGCATTTTTGAGATTAAAAATGCAAAGCTTTCCAGGAGACAGCAAAAAAAAAAGATAGTAGAGGTTCCTCTTTGCACAGTAATGTTCTGTTTAAAGCAGTCAAGCAGGAGTCACCCTTCTTAGCCTTTGCTCTCTAGGTCCTATAGGTCAACCAATATTACAGGTTTTATCCACTGCCTCTACTACAAAATGAAAAGCAAGTGCCTAGGTTAAGCCTGCAGGACACTCGCAGCCTCAGAATCAGACTCCCTCATAATTCTCTTTTACTCAGCCTGTGGATCTTGTATACCTAACTAAACAGCATTGCTACAGGTAACCTTTGCTACCCAGACAGAAGAAGAGAAAGCTCAAGGAATGTTCACGCTGATAGGGCTTGAACCTTAGATCTCTTATTTCCCAAATCTAGTCATCCAACTGTCAGGTTTTTAAGCAAAATGCATCTAGTGGTATTTTAAGTTGCAGAGACCTCTAACATTTCGAAGCCCTCAAGAAATGTGAGTATTTGTCCATGTACCTACAGGAAGGTACAGGTTCCTGGTTCCTAACTGTAGACACAGCACAAAGGCACAGAAGTCTGTTTTGGCATATATGAAAATATCCCTTAAATGGTGGCACACAGTAATTAATTCTCTGCTTATTCTAGGCGAAATTTTGAACTCACAGATAACAAATTCAATTCATGGATCTTAGAAGGGACATACACCTTAGCAAGCTTACTATCAGCAGCAATGAAGATCTGGAAAAATTCATCTCAATGAATTGTAGTCTTGTAGATGCTAGATAGCATTGTAACTCCAGAGCCACTTTTGTGGAGAAAGCTACCGGCTGAGATATGTATGGAAAAACTACCAGTTCCTAAGATATGGAAGAACCCCAGGCAGACATATTCATCAGAGAAGCATTTTGACTTCTCAGATTTATAGTTCACAGCTATCTTCTTTTAACATTTTTATCTATCAACTAAAATATACATATACTACTCATGTCTTAGAACAGACAGCTTTCTGTGGAGGGCTATTAACTGTTACTCTTGGGCAGTGGTATCATTTGTATTCATATCATGACACCCATGAGGGCAGAGACTCACAAACTGTGACTCTAAACTGTCAGTGCAACTATCCCTGGCTTTTCTGTGGTTTCATGTGTCAGAAAATCATCTTTTGCTTCCCTCATATTTGTAATTTTGAAGTTCTTGCTTTTCAGGAAAAAAAATGTGTTCACAAATGACAATAAATACACTGTTTGGTGTCTCTTTACAAGTCTTTCCTTTGCTCTCTTACTTTTTGACTGTGATACGCTAATACATAAGAGAAATCCAGCAAAATTACAGGCATCACTTGCAGAGAGGACATAGAATTAGGGTGACTCTAGAGCAGAAAAGATAGTGAAAGAAGAAGAAAGTTTTGTGACAGTAGAAAATCATTGTAGAATATTTTGGAGTTTTCAGTTTTCTTCCCAAGGTAATTTCTATTCAGTGACTTCTAAAGAAATATTTTCTTGTAAAGAGGGGTGAGTCAATGGGAAGTAAAAGATAACAAGGTTGTTTTACCCTATGATTCTTGGGAATCATACTCATGTTATGCAGTGTGTTCTTGATCAACAGCATGTGCCAACTATAATAAGTATAAGCAGCATAAGACATCACAACATCTTTCAAAATCTCTGCTGGTGCCTTAACTCTGTGGTTCATGCAGAATCTGTTTGAAGAAAATGAAAAGGAATCCATCAAACCAAATGAAGGATGCAGTTACAAGCTTGGATGTTCATCCTTTGCCTTTCACCAGTTTTTCTCACACTCCGGACATCCGGCACTGAAGAACCATCTGAATGGGGAAATCCCAGTGACCTGCAGCAGTCACAGATGTGATTTGTGTAGAAAGACCTGCAGCAGAACCTGCGTCCTCCTGCTTAAGTACAGAGACTGATCAAAGCAAAATCTGTCACCTCGCTGCAAGTTCATTCAGATCCATGATATGCTGACAAATCTGAGCAGCTTCTATTCATTTTCAGTCTATGAACCGGTATGAAGAAATCATAGATACAGAAGAAGAAATGGAATATTTCCGCTTGCTTTGCTTGGTCTGTCCAGTTCTATTTTCATTGCATTTCAGAACAATTCTGTACAAAGCAACTTTCTCATGGCTTCTGGAAACAGTAACTAGAAAATGAGTACTGCTACCATAAAAGCTGCAGAAATCTATGAAACTCTTATGATACAACTTCCCATGGCTCTTTACAATGTTTTCTTCATCATATGACAACATGATGCAACTAAATGAATTTTCTGCTCACAGCTCTTTGTCTTTTACAGAAGTTCTGTGCAATGTAACTACTGCTTTCAATTACCATTGTGAACTGAAGCTACAACCACACTGAGAAAAAAAGCCATTAAGCAAATTCAAGAAAACTTTCTGTTAAGCAGAAACATATTTCAGGGCAATTCCACACTTGAGGCACAAGCATGATCACAGTCTTAGTCAACTTCTTTTTAAAAAATTACTTTGATCTGATTTCTGGGATAAAAACTGCATGTGGAACCTTTTTTTAGTACTGGTCCCCACTCAAAATGGGAAATTCTCCAGACTTTATGTGCTTGAAAAGCACATAAACCTCACTTGCTGTTTTGAATAAGAAATATTTGACTTTGAAAAAGTCAATCAACTGTCTTTGAGTCAGATTTTCTTCTTTAAAAATACTTAAGACAACATTATTATACAGCTAAAAATCCCCATCAGAATGGTAGAAAAAGAATCTACTATTTTTGTACTATGAAAGCAGAGAAATAACATTTTTCTAAAATCATATCAGCATTGTTCATCATATTCTCAGTGCTGAAGTAAAAATACAAAACGAAGTATGTTCCTATTCCCTGAACGGGGAACTTCTGGGACTAATTGCTCAGAAAATAGAGAACATCCCTTAATTTGTCTCTATTGAAGAGCAGTAATATTGGAAGGCTTTAATACTTCAAGCATCATGGTACTGCTATTCCCATAAAATCATCTGGTTGGCTCAGTTGTATTTAGGTCCTGAGGCTCATGTTTTCACGGAATTTCCACTAAATACTCTATACAGAAATGAATTGTAAGATAAAACTCTTACATTTTTAAGTTCAGGTTTTCATATCTAATTCCTATTATTGTAGAATCAAGATAAAATATCACTTTAAAATAAGAAGTTTTGGCAATTTTGCAGTATAGTAAACATCAAATGGCAAATATGGTTGGTAAACATTAATGGATACAACTGAAAATGTTTCATATTGCTTTTGGGAAGAATATTGAAGGTACACAGGGGAGAGTGGCTTATTAAGGATTCTTAAATGCTAGTTGAGTTGCTAGAGGGATTTTGGAAAAGCGACAGAGCAAGCCTGGATCTCCAAAGAATTGCTATAACTCCATGGATTGGATTTTCTACTTCCTTCTGGACTTGTGCTGAAAGATACTGCCTGTGTGACATAAAATTCAGTTTTTGCTGGCTAAGTCAAGTATGGCTAGAAAGGGCTGTTAATAACAATGTCCTCAACTATAGAAAACAGCATTCTTTAAATAAAATACAAAATTGCCTGAGCATAGGCAGAATTTAGAATTTTTGTTGCCTTAGTTTGTTAATGACTGAAAAAGCAGCAGGACCTCTAGGGAAATAAAATATTCAAAGAGAATGGAAGGGACTTTGTTGCATAGTTCAACCTCATTTGAGAATAAAATCTTTAATTAGATGTTACTAATACTTCTATATCATACCATCTATGTTCATATTCTACTTTCATTTGGAATTCAATCTCTCTTATATAAAAACAAATTCAAGATTTCTTTCAGGTTTTCTTTCCTGGCTTCACACACATGACTACCTGTCTGCAAATGATCATCTCTTGGGAAGTAGGATTGATACCATTTGGAATACAGCAAATAACATTGGATCATGACTGCAGTTACTCACCGTTTGTTTGACATGCCTAATTGTTACCTACTGTCTACACAGAAAGGCCTACAAAGTCAACTAATAGTCACTCATTAAAATGCATTTTTACCTTATACATATTCATATAACACATTAAAGAGCCAACTAGCTGATTCTTTAAAAGAAGGAAAATCTTAAGGAGAGCAACTTTAAATTAAAGTTGCTTTTCTTAAAAGCTCAAATACTACAAATAAAAAAACCCCACTCTTTTATCAGCATATTTTAAGCAGATATTTTCCATCAGATTCTCCTTTGAACAATAATTTTTGGTCAATTATTGCTTCTCATGTGGACAGCTCTCAAGTTAAAGCCATACTGTGTGCACAGCTGATATGGCACAATCTTTGCCGTACAGCTGGTCTTGTTTGTCATCTCAGCTTACTTGATTAAGCATTTTAATCAGTATTTTGCATAAGACTGTGCACCTTCTGTTGAAATTGCCTGGCTGGTACTTAGTTGAAAGCCAGTTGACTAAGTATGACTTGACCATCATACTTAGGCTACCTTATTTTCTTAGTCTGTAGCTTTTGGGAGGTTTATAATCAATATCCAAAATTCTTTCTTTCTTTATAAAGCAACAATGAAAATTCTGCAATCATTTCAAAATCCTGTACTAATAATGTTGGTAAGCAGCTTCCAGTGATGCTGGTAAGCTGTTTTACATTTAGCATAATGCCTTGGAGAACAACATGACTTGTCTTGTTTTGCCTTTCTTAAGCTTTGACCTTTCTGCCTCTAGCTAATATAAAATACCAGTTTTAAATGCCTTATCTATTGCTTCTGACTCTTTTGTTAAGCCACCCTTTTTTTTTCAGCCAGATGAGCCGATTTATTCATATTGATGAAGCAATGCTGACTTTTTCTCCCCAGAGTTCTCAGGAAATTGAATGTAGGCTATATTTAACATGCTTGGACTAGCTATACTGTACAATTTAGAATCACCTCTATTTAACTCATCCCATCTAAGATTATATACTTTTCATTTATTATATTAACATAACTCAGGAGCACTGACATTTGGCTTTTTTGAACAGGCTGCTTGGCTGAGTTTCAGCTCTTGGCCCTATTCTTAATACATGAAGGGAAGCACTGTAATGGGAAAACGTAAGACTCACTTCTGGAGACCAACTCACAACGTCTTAATATTTAATACTTTCTAGCACCTTTTCTTTAAAAATGAGAAACAAAAAGCTACTCAATGACTACTCAATAAAAAAATAAAGAAAAAAATTAACAAAAACTCTGTGTCTTACAGCCATAAAGAAAGGGCAGAAATTTAGTTGAATTATTAGTGTTCTCAAACAGTAATTGTATGTCTTCAAAGGTAAGTGGCAGCAAATTCTCTTTATCTGTGAAAAGATAAAGCTAGTAATTTTACTGGATACCCACTACTGCAATAATAAGGTAATAAAATATTTATAAATTTAAGTTATACTACTTCTTTATCAAACTAAGAGTTTATTGAAATTTCATCCTCCCTGCCATGACTAAGATGGTCATCCTTGAATCAGTCCTTCATACACTTAAATTTAAAAGTTGCTGAGTTCTCATTGTTAATAATTTACAATAACTTGCTTAGAGAAATGCATTTTAAAAATATATGGCCAAGGACTGACTACTCTGATTATACCAGATCATTGTGACATTGTATCTGACAATTCCATTCCATACCCACACCATCTTCAAAGACTGTGGAAAACCTAAGCTACTGCTAATGTGCTTGCATCTGTAACAGGTGCATATTAACCTAAGACTTATACTGTTAGTTTAATGACTATCTAGCAGAGGTCATGCACCTTCAAGCAAAAATGACAAATGTAAGTGGTATGCATTTAATCCATAAAACTGAAATATAGATTCTCTGATTTATCTTGTCACTTAAACAGAAATCTCATGTCTATATCAATTTAGGTTAGCTTAAAAAATTGGAAAGGATTTTTAAAGTGAATTTTTATGTAAGAAATGATGTTTTGCTTGAAAAACAATAATATTCATAAACATTGTTAATAAAAGTGCAACTCCTTGATATTTGCAAAAAATCTATATAACAGGTGAAGATGAGATTATAGTTATAGATTAGCTGCAATTGGACTGTCTTTACATTAAGTATAAATTAATTTTCAGGAGAGTAAGGTGAAAAAATACAATGTATACAGCCTTTCCTAGTTCATACCACAACCTCCTGAACTCTATACAGAAAAAACAAGATTTAGTAACGAACCTCTTAATAATCTGAAAATAGCCAGAGATGAAAATCAAAAAAAAAAAAAAAAAAAAAAGGAGAGAGAAAAGAGAGAAGATAGAGACACAGAAGTGTGGAAATAACATAATTCTATGAACGAGAGCATGAGGTTGGAATAAACTCAGTAAATGGCACATTATTACACAGTTGCAGAAGAATGAAGATCCAGTTTAGGGCTTAAAAGTACTTCTTGAACTTCCTTCTGCAGAAACAAAACCTGACAGTGGCAAATAGAATATCCCTAGATAACAAGAGGCTACTGCTTTAAGCTATGTATCTGAATACTGCCTAGGACATCTCAGATTGACCGAAAGTTCCTGCAGTGCCCAGAGGAGAATAATATATAATATATGAGATCAATTCACAAGACAAGAATCAAGTCAAGACAAACTAAAGATAGAATTTCTGAGAGCAGAAAGTTCAAGTCTAAGACTCCAGCCTTAGCTCGCACTTGAGAGTCTGCCAGAGAATACACATTACCTGAAGTCCTCAATTATGAAAGTACTGCTAATTAGAGTGGTCTCTAGATTTTTCATTTTCATGACTAATTAAGATACCTTAAAAATGCACAGAATCCAGAGCTGTCATCTGAATCTCTTTGCTGTCTGATGAGAAAAGACATAATAACTGCTTAGAAATTTATAAACTTTAGTGTCTCATTTGATAAATATATAAAGAGACTTTAGCTGAGGCTCGTTATACCACACAGAGGAACTCAGCAAAGAACTCCCCAAACTGGCATGAATCCAAGCCCATGTGCCCTCTCAGTGCTCCTCAATGCCATCTGCATGTACTCACTTGGGTTCACGAGCAGCTCACCTGAAATGCCCCGGCCTCCTGAGAGGCAGGCAGCTTAACTTGGATGTCATACCACAAAACACAGCTT
>JAUBOD010000314.1:4324043-4335294 GCA_032353885.1 Nothura maculosa | reverse complement strand
CATGTTTGACAGAGAGGTCTCTCCCGGGCTGAGCAGGAGCAGACAGATAAGGAGGAACACACAGCAACACAGCACAGTAAGCATGGTGCTTGGTGTTAGAGAGAGCTCTAATCTTGTCCGCTATCCCTCCACGCAGCAGAACAAACTACATCACTGGACACTTGGGAACAGGATGTTCTCCGCTAACCAGGATACAGGAGGACAGGAAAACAACTGAGTTAATCCCAAAACATTCAGCCAGCACTAATATTTCTAACTACTACTATTACATCGCAATTTTAGCGTTGTACAGCTTGTGATAAATGAGTCAGTAAAAGAGAAAGCGCCTTGACTGTTTACAGTGGAGAAGTGTCAGAGAAAACAAAACAAGGAATTGCAATAAATGAAGTCATCATAAACTAGGTTGGCAGGTTTTAACTTCCTTGCGAAAGAGCTGAAGCTCAATGTGCACTGAAAGGCCGTTTAATCTAAAATATAGGGCAAGAAGAAGAAAGAGATTTGGAATGAAGAAATGACAAAAGCAGAAAGAAATCTCAAGGCTTTAAGATCCTGCTGTGTGGTGTACAGAAAAAGGAAGGCAGGAGTGGAGACAGGTGGAACTTGAAATAAGATAGATCTATTTGGGAGCCAATGGTCATATCTTAAAATAGTGACACAAGAATAGGAAAAGATTTTTTGCAGCTACAACTTGAAAGAGATGACATGGTATGCAAGAAAAGTAACAGTGAAAAAACAGTGAAAAAAAACCCTAAAATTTGTCTCTCTCCACTGATTATTAAGCTAGGTCAGAGAATTAGTTCAAAATCCATAGTTCTCCACATACAAATCATTTCCATACAAACCATTTCTGTGACCAAATCACCACTTGGTCACACAACCCCCACCTTCGTTCCCTGGGTCAACTATTAACCAAGCAAAATGCAAAGATTCCCAAAGATTCGCACTTCTTCTTTAGTGAAGACTTGGGTAACTTGGGACTTTATTGTTAGAAGATGTATAATCCTAAAACAGGTATTAGTTATTCCTAATCTACTATAGATAGTAAAACTGATATTTGTCACACCACATGAGGAGTCAAAAATGGAAGCAAAGGTCTGTTTAATTTGAAGGGAACTGGTATACATATCCTGATTCTCCACAATCAGATAGCAGTGTGAACTCCTTTGTTTTACATTTACACAGGCATAAAATGAATGCAAAGCAGAGGAAAGACATGCCAAAATTCTCCAGAAATGAGCACAGAACCCTCTTTCTTAGAAAAAGAAAAGCCTACTTGCCATGGTCCTACATAGGTGAAGCCAGGAGAAAGGTAAGTATAGCCCACGGCATCCACCACATGGAAATATCCCTTCAGTAGTATACAAGTTTGGAGAAACTTTGTAATACCACAAACTCACTGGCTAGGACAAAAACCCAGAGCAGCTCCTTTCTTTTCCAATATCCTCAGGGCCCTTACAAATAATTTGGCATTTTGTTTTTCCTTAAAATAAGTTTTTGGTATCTATGCAGCATCAGATACCATTTAGATACATTTGGAATGCTGCCATGCTGCCATCAGGGGGAAGCAAGAAAAGAATTCTCCTTAACAATGGAAAAGTGATGAGACAAAGGCAGATTGAGAGCAGGTTCTGTTCTCACTTGCATCACTAATTCCCTGAATAACCAAGGAAGGCATCTGGTCTGCAAAAGGTCTAAAGACTGCAAAAGGTCTAAAGACTGAGGATCTGCTGACCAAAATAAAACCTTTTGTCATAATTTACAAGAACATCAATGGGAGTGTCGCTATATTAGCATCTGCAGGTAACATTGGATTAATTTGGTCTCAAAAAACTTGATAACTTCCCTTTTCCTTTTTTTCCTTTGCTTCAGTTCTCTATGTAAAAAGGGGCAGAAGGTGGTTGGAGAAGAAGAGAATTAGCATACCTATCTCCATGAGTTGCTATAAAGATCAATCCCTAATGTCTGCAATATGCAAACTCTTTTTTATTACTGCCAGTGTAGGAGGCAGTGATTTCTTTTGTGATTTGGAGAAGCGTGGTACTGTAAGAAATTACAAAAATAGCTTTTTAATGGAGGTTTTAAAGGTACTTAAAGGAATTTAAGTGAAACTCAACAATCTTTCTATCCATTTAAAAAAGTACTTGAAGTTCCCTTTTCAAGTAATGTAAAATAACAATAAAAAGAAACCCAGATAAGATTAAACTGATCTTACTGAGTCTTTTATTAAATAAACTTTTAAAATGAATTTTAATGCAAAACTACTGAATCTTTTTGTTTTAATATCTCAATTTTTAAAGAGAAATTGTGTTCTTTGCATTTGCTCCAGTCAGCAGAACTGCAATAAATTTAAATTTTAGTTTTGGTAACAGTTTTCTGAAGCCAACCGATTTGAAGTCCATCTTAGACTCAACTTTAGTGCCATTTTCCTTATAGACAGGACAGAGTTAGTGATTTCACTTAAATGCTATTCATCCTCATTCTGATGCAACGTTCTAGTATTTTCTTAGTAGAGTGGATTGAGGGAAGCCCTCTCACACCAGATTAAAATAAATTCATATTGTATGCAATACCACACAATAAAATTAAATCTCCATTATATCTATACAAGCACTTGCTTAATTGCTCTTCAGAACATATGCATTAAGTTATCTAGGACATTGCTAAGTACCATATTTTAGATACTGAAATTGTTCTGAGAATAACCTTCCTTTATTTTCAGGCATACTCCAGCACAAAATAAATGGCATTCCGATACCCTGGGCATTTAAAGCATTTTTTTCTGACCAGAGTCTAAATATATTTTCTCTATAAAACAGCATCAGAGATGAAATACTGACAATAGGAATCTATCATTGATTTCAGAGATGATGATTTCACTCTGGGGAATGTGAAATGAAGAGAGTAGAGAGAAGACACAGTCTTTCTTGAAGGAAAATGGACACCAGATACACCCACAGCTTCTATTTCCAGCCTCATAATAAACTTACTTAGCTGAGTCCTCATCTCTCAAAATAATACAGTCTAAGACTAGCAGTAGTCTCTTGTTTCTTACTTTACCAGCTTCTAACGTGCTCTCTACTGTAGCACTGATTTTATACAACATTTTGTTAGTTGAGAGCGCTGTGATATATTTTTTCATAATAAAACATCCTTCCTTCCACTTTTTGCTTAGCAGAATTTCCTGTAGTTCATCCTACAAACCCTGAAGGAATTCAGAATTAGAGAAAAGCTTTACTGTGTACCACTGCCATCTGCTGCTAATCTCTCCATGTGGATACAGAAGGTCTTATTTCACAACATATTTAGTGGACTAAAAGTCTCCAGCTGAATTTGCACGGTCAAATGAATATTTCTTTATAATACTTGTCAAGCTTCCTCTTCTCATTCCATTATAGAGCTTCTCTTTACACATCTTGGAAGACTTACTGAGGTAATGACTTCAGTTACAGTTCTAGCAAGAAAGATTTTTTTTAGCACTCAGTGAAATAAGTTTGTTCATACAGTCATATACAGAATGAAACAACTGTTTTAGACAGGAGTTGTCCATCTTAGACACTTCAACTTACACATTTGCCATCTGTACCCAAAGAGCTTCAGTAAGAACATGTTATTTCTAGAGCCCACTTCCGTAGCATTTCTGACACCCACTCGTTCACAGTCTCTAAGCAGCACATCATGTCAGACTGCAAAATTGTATTCTGGTATTCCGAACTGAGTCTAAGTACATGTAATCATCATAAATGTTCACAACATTATCATCAAGGAGCATGTGCAGTTCTATATGAAAGAGTATGATTAAGAGGAAAAGAAAAATAAGACTCCAAATCTCAGAGATTTGGGTCTCTGGTATGGCTAACCAAAGCTGTGAAACAAATCAATTGAAGAAGATTTGAGATGTAGGAAAGGGTATCTTCTCCATTCCACTTCATCTTTTGAAGAAAGATGGAGTCATATCTTTCACCTACAAAATCTAGAGAACAGAAAAGTTCATGTCAATATTTGACATTATCCTTCATCACGTTTGAAGTATCTCAGAACCCTAGAGTTTTCAGAATGCCTTTCAGCGGAGCCCTGGAATTAAAAGAAACTTCATGTTCAAAATGAAATGTGCAGGTAAGTTTAAGATAAAAAGGAAAGATGTATTAGGCCTCATTTTCATGTTCACTGCAGTCAGAAGGGAGCCACCTTAAACTTCTAAGCGTACATTCTAAGCACACTACTAAGCACGGTCCAAGTTATGAATTCTCAGGAGGAATGTTGTGTATTCCAGGGCATTCAATATAAAACGTGCAACTTCTAAACAATAAACATCTCTTTTTACTTCCCTGCACCTCCTGAGCCTCCTCCTACACTCTTCCTGGGCTCCACTTATTTCCTTCCTAATTAAGAAAATACACCGCTTTTTCCTACACAAGTTTACTTTTCGTCTCTTTGCCTTCCTAGGAGGAAACTGCTTTCTTGCTTTGGTTATGTAGCCCTCAGCTGGGTAGCTGGAGCTAAAGAACCCTGTGGTGACCCTGGTTGAAAGTTGCTGGAGCTCCACTCTGATTGTTGACGGCTTCAGAAGAGAGTATCTCCTTCTTTCACTTCTTGTCTTCTCCAGCTTCCCAGAGAATCTGTGAGGATTCTGCAAGAATCTTCACTGTATCTCATAGTGATCATTGTGGGATGCAGGGTAATACTTCAGATGAATGAGGAGTATGCTCTAATACTGATTTCTTGAAAGAGGGAGAATGCTGTTAGTTTTTTCCTTCTCAAATATCTCACACGAAACTATGTAATAACACTGTGCTTAGGAATAATGGGTATATGTTGTATTTGATTCAAGCTAACTGTAAAAGAATAATCAAAATTTATCTCTCCCTCTGCTCCAACAACCAAGAAAAACTATTTCCACGGCCATGTGACTGGATAAAATACATAACTACAAATCTATTTATCTACTATATCTTGCTGTCTTTTTGGGTATCTTTATGGGATTAAGTCTTGCTTTTATACAAGCAACTGCAGCTTCTAAACAGTAAAAATAGGTTAACCACCAGCAACAGGCTATTCAAAACATATAGTTCAAATGTGAACTCACACTATTGTAACGAGTGAGATAGCACAAAGAAGTAGATTTTTCTGTTTAGCACATATCCTTTTAGTTCCTTTCTGCCTATAGGATTCCAACAGTTGTTATTCTTTAAGTATCATCGTCTACATCACAAGCATCTGCAAACATTAGATGGAACACTTCTGCAGAGGGCAGAGAAGATAATAATGTGCGTGAAAAATAAATACACCCAAGGTCCACGCATATCAAAAGGCTCCAGCTGCTGGACAGTCTCCTTTCTTTACCCCCCAGGCATCTTTCTACTTGGACTACGGCTGATGCTGGGTAGAAAAGTAGCATATAGAAAAACATTATGCTACCCAACTAAGGACCAACATCAAATATGGGCACCT
Organism: Nothura maculosa; assembly: GCA_032353885.1. Classification (NCBI taxonomy): domain Eukaryota; kingdom Metazoa; phylum Chordata; class Aves; order Tinamiformes; family Tinamidae; genus Nothura; species Nothura maculosa. The sequence goes on along the minus strand of JAUBOD010000314.1, from coordinate 4,329,846 downwards.
GTATAGTATATGGCTTCATGAAAGTATGAAGAGAGCTCTTGGTGATCATTTGATTAATGCTAGAGGCAAAGACACTTTCCAAAAAGAATGTAACTTAAGCTGTAATTGAAGTGTCCTCCAACAACAGAGGAAATCTCCAAAACAATCTCATAAAAGGCAGCTTGCTGTCACCTCGCTCAGTCTCTGCAAGCACATTCTATAACTTTGGATTTGTCAATTTTTCACAAAAAAAAAAGAAAAAAGAAAAGAAAAAATGGGAATTTTTGATCTTTGTAACTTAAAAAAAAATGAAACAGTCACCTTCATGACTCAGCTTATAGATGTAGCGGGGAATAATAAGTATATTGAATTCTCTGATTTGAGAAGAAATTGGAAGCTGGAAAGCTGGAAGGGAAAACAATTATTTGTAGAGAGAACAGATCCAAGAGGAATAACCATATTAGAGAATAGAAACATCCATGTATACTTGCAGCTTCCATAATTTGCTGCAGAAGATACCAGCTATGAAGGAAAATATTTTCATCAAAAGATGAAGAAGTGAAGATTTCATTAAGGCTGAAACAGTGAGCTTACAAGAGAATCCAGCACTAGGTTCAAATTCTTCTGAGAACCAGATCTTTACAGAGAAGAAATCTGTTATTACATTACTGTATTTTATTATATTATTTTTATTATATCATTTATTATGCTTTTACTTTATTAGCTCTACCAGAAGATTAAGTTAAGATGGAGAACAGGACTAAGATCCTGGACTACTTTTCCAATAAAAATCAGGATTCTCTAGCCAGCATGAAACTGATGGATTCCTGTGGTAAAACCATTCATTGTCCACTTACACTGCCTTGGTTGGAAGCGGAGGAGCTGACAATATTAAGGCAAAGGTGGAATGATCCTGGAAGATCCATTCTGAGACTATTCTTCTGAATAGCCAGTTTTAGATTAAAAGTGTGCCAGAATGTCTGGAACATTAATCACATATTGATTAAACTGATACTTCACAGATAAACTAAATTATAAGAGAAGCTGAGGGCTATCATCAGCTTGCTTCATAGGGTACCACACTGTGTTAGTGTTGTGAGTCATCATTTAGACATGGAAAATAAAAACTCAAAGTGTGTGTTCTGCTGTCTTTTATTTCAGGACTCTGTTCTTTCACTGATTTGTAACACTCTGTCCTTAAGAAAAATCATCACCCAAAGACTGGAAATATGTTTACCTGGAAAAAAAAATGTGAGAAGCAAGTCTGCAACTGTCTGAAAGTTGAGATGATTCCTTCTAATGTTGCCATGATATTCACGGATGCCGTTGCTAGCACCTAGGTAAAGATAAGTCTTCTGAGAATTCAGAGCACTAAGAATTGTCCTGATCCATCTTGAAGTAAAAATGTTTTGCAACAGATTCTGGTGGCTGTGCCAAAATAGATACCCAAAATAGGTTAGGAGATCATATTTCTGTAACCAAGGCTGAATAGCAATAGCAAAATTACAGTGATTCAACTTGTCCCTGAATGCTGAAATACAAAGGAAAAGGTAGTTAAAAAGGCTATGAAGGTACTGTCTGAAAGAGGAAGAATGGATCAGTCACTACTGAGATAAAAGCACTGAACTTCCTTTGATGTTGCTGTTCCTTTTGTCAAGAGAAGTATAAGGTAAAACAACATCCCTGCCATTTGTGTAATGAGAATGGAAACTGGCTTTTCTTGAATAACTGAGTGAAGATGTCCAAGGAACAGGCTGCAATTCCTGAGATCCTTCACTGAACAGTGAACACCATCACCAATAATGGTGGATGTGTTCTTGTAAAGTGGATAACAGGGCAATATTCTCATAGAATCTTTTAAGTTATTTCAAAGAAGATTAGTAACTGTGGAAAAATATACAATCAAGACAAAAAAGAACAGTCTTTTATTTAAGGAGTTCAAGTGCCACAAAGATGGAACAACTTCCAGCAGTATCAAACTAGATTTTGCTCGTTATCCTTTTTCTCTTCTCTTTCAAATTTTCACGTTTGTTTACACTTCATTTCAAATGGATTTCAACTGACCTATTTTTAGAAGTCTCTTTGTAATTCTCTGTTTACTGTTTAATCCAGTTAATGGTCACCTTCTTCAGTATTAGTAGGTTTTGGGCAGAAACCCTCTAACATGGTCTAGGTACTGAATTCATTAGCTGTTGTTATCCAAGTTATTTTGCCAAGATGGGCACATAAGAATTCCCTCACATTCAAGTACTTATGAGTCAATACCTGGATTTTTTAAAAGACACTCAACAGGTACTGAAAGTATTGGATGAATGAGGAAGATTCTTGTTGAATAACCCATACTCTTATTGACAGGCTCCAAACACATTTTGGGTTTTACTAACCTGACAGGTATGGATGGAAAAGTGATAATGATCCAGACAGATCAGAAATGTTTATTCAAGTTCAAATACTTTCAAAAATAGCAGGGAAAAAATTCCACATATTTGAAAGAACTCCTATTATAATTTTTGCATGTTAGAGAAAACTGTCAGATAATTATTTCAAGACACATATGCTGCTGCTTTAGAGACACTTTAGGATAAATATTGGGGCACAACTTTGAGGTCTCCAAATTAGTACTTTTGAGCACTGAAGTAGAGTTCACTGTAGCCTCCTTCATAAATAAATCCTGAATCTTCCAGTGGTAGCATATGTTCTACCAAGCATATGTTTTAAAGCTCAGAAATGGTTACCTTAATATAATAAAGATTACCTGCTGTGAGATTGAGTTGAAAGGATTCACTGTCTGGAAAACAGATGAAATAATAGGGATGAAGTAACACCTCTAGCAATGCCTGGTCAGAAATCAAATGAGAGACTATCAGTATAAATAAATAAATAAATAAAGCTGGAAGAGGCAGATAATTATCATCTAGAGCACAAGAACAGATGGCTACACTTTCAATCAATGAACAAATAATAGCACGATCACATATGATGAACTCATATGACACAGGCACAGTCCACCTTACATAACTAAGGATCAGCCCATGAGGAAGGACATGGAGTGAGTATATTCCTCCCCAAAACATTGAATATACAACATCAGCAAGTCTCCCATGACTGAGTGTTTGCACACCCTTGCGTTTCCATGAATTTACATGCAGGTTATCACAGGGAGATAAAACAACTAGCTACAGAACGACTTGGAAATTGAATTGGCCCTTAAGAGAAGGAAAGAAAAGAACCAAAAAAACAGAAGTGTAAGTACAGCCTGCATTGTGCCTAGTATTGTGAATGGACAGAAACACATTGCTTTCAGTGATGTTATTAGTCACATTCCTGCAGAGTCCTGGCAAGTGAGTTTAGTAACATATATCATGCTCCTTCCTTTTCATGCTTCATGGTTTAATTTCATTTCCACTACTGAAGTACAGCAGAGTTGTTAGCTATACAGTATTTCAGATGCCATAGCAAAATCAATTACAGTTTTATTTTGTCATTTGATATGTCAGTGGAACAGAAACAATCAAAAAGATTGACACTGATCATAATCTGAATTGTCATGCCAAATCTTTGACAGAAGCATGACTTAGAAATGATGTCAGTCATTCAAGATTTCTCACTCTCCAGCCTGTCTTCGAATGTGTGACAAAATGGTGAATTTTTCACTGCTTGTGCATAAAACAGTATACTCTGCTCTGCAGAACAACATTACCTGGACAGGTAGATTATTCTTTCAGTCTCACACACATTTTAAATCGGTCTCCTGTCCTCTACTAAAGTTGGTTGCATTTTTACCCATGTTAGTATTTTATTTCCCACCTATTTGCCTTGCAGTGGTTTCATGTACCTGTCATTGTCAGCAACGTGAGTTTTTATAGCATTAAGGTGGCTACTTTGAACATATCCTAACAACACAGACACATATAGAGATAAAAATAAAGAGGTAAATCAACCTAATTTTTGCCTAGAGGCAATGAACAATTCCTCTAGGATATTCCTAGGATACCAAAATGGATAGATATGCCTCAGAGAAAATGAGGATGAAAATAATGTTCTGCCTTGCTAGACATACAATAAGCACTTTAAGTTCATTTAATATCTTCTCCTATTCTACAGGTATCAAGATGGCATTAAAACAGTCAAAAGCACACATCTGCAGAAACTTAAAATTCCTTCCAATGCATCATGGAAGCCATCAACAATTGCTTAATGGGGAGACCATGCTCTACAGGTACTAGTATCTATCAGAAGATAATGTCAAGCTATCAGTTTATTAAAAATTATTACATGTGCTCCATTACTTCAGCCTATGCTATGTAGTATATTAAAGCTTTATATTGTAGATTTATAGGAGAAGGAAACACCAGCATTTACAAGATCAAAATGAAGACCTAAGCAAGTGTACGTTTACTTCTGTCAAACATTTCTACACAAAATTAAAGAAAATATATTCCCTGTCTGTTAGATAGGGAAGGAGAAAGCCCAGAAAGGCAACAGATTCGAAGTAAGACTTAAACAAAGGTGCCTGTTTTAAAAATTACAATTTAAAAAAAAAGTGCTCAGAATCATGTAACTATGGAAATAACAACAACTAAGAGCTTCCTTATTCAGCCTGAAAGATATAAACTATAGCCTATATCTAAAATGTATTGTAGCTATACTTTAGTTATGTGCTATAGTTTTTGCTTTATAGTTCTTGTTTGTTTGGTTTTTTCTTTTTATTTTCAGAAAAGAGAGGTTATGCATCAGTGGCTAGAGTACTCTGAAACATATAATTCATGCATGCACTCGGGATATAGATCCTACCAGAAAGTAATCATAAACATTTCTATCAATGGAGTAATTTCAACTGTTATTCTCAGGCCCTGTTGGTCCTTCTCTTTTGCTTAGAGATAAAGAAAAGAAAAAGCAGAAAATGCATTTTTTTGTTCATCTGAACAGTGTGAGCCACTGTGCCTGCCCCCTGCTCACAAGATGAAAGGGTTTTGAGAGAAAAAAAAAGAAATAGTGAATGAAAATGAGAAAAAAAGGATCATACTAAGCCTTATTGCTAGAAACAAAGCTCTGTCTTTTAGTGACAAGCCACTTGACGATGACTACAAACATATTCATAGTTGCTGAGTTAGGACTTTTGCACAAACCTCACTTGCAGGACCACCTAATACTGTCTGGCTACTCCTATAATGACAGCGTTTAAAGGCTGTGAGGCTGTGCAAGCCAAATTGCTCTCTCAGTATCAGATAGATAGATGTATCACAACAGGATTACTGAATTAAATCAACAAAGAACCTCAAAATAATGGGCCTCTCCATATCTCTTAAGATCTTCCACAAGATAAAGAAGATGTGGCTGAAAAAACTTAATCTGAATTTCTCATGTTTTTGACAAGTCACTCATCAAAGGCTTTATGGGAACCCAATAACCAGAGATTTAGGTTTTTATGTTGATAAATAACCAGTCAAGGGCAGCAAAGGATGGTATGTAGGTTAGTTAACCAGGTCCTGTAAGGGAGGGAGGTCATCAGTGCAGTCTGAAAGGGATTTGTGCAGTGGATGCAGCTGTTCATCAAATTCCCAAGTAACCTAGTATGAAGGTAAGCAGTGAGATCAGAAAACTTTATAATGATATTAAGTTATTCACAATAATAAAGATGAGGGCTGATTGTGAAGAACTGAGGAAGGTTCTTATAGGAAAAAATCTCATTGGCTAATAAAATGGCAGATGAAATTCAGTGTAGAGGAATATAAATAGAGGCATAATAACTTAATAATATCATAAAAATATTATCTTAATAATATCATCTTAATAATGCAGTTTCACTTGGGGAGGAATAACC
>JAUBOD010000314.1:4307072-4321010 GCA_032353885.1 Nothura maculosa | reverse complement strand
GCAGGGATACCAGGATGATCAGGGGCCTGGAACATCTGCCCTATGAGCAGAGGCTGCGAGAGCTGGGCCTGTTCAGCCTGAAGAAGAGAAGGCTGAGAAGGGATCTAATCAGTGTGTATAAATACCTCAAAGGAAGGAGAGAGGAAGAGGTGGCTGGTCTCTTTTCAGCTACAGGACAAGAGGAAATGGCCACAAACTGAAGCATGAAAAGTTCCACAAGAACTTAAGGAAAGTTAACAGTGACAACACTTAAGGAAATTAAGGAGACAATTAAGTGTTAAGTGACAATACTTTTTCAAAGAGAAAAAGAAAAAAAAAAGGAATGTTTCCTAATCCAGTGTGAGTAATATTTACTACTGGAGTCCAAAGTATGATGGACATGATTCCTCTCAATTCAGTTTAGCTCATCAATCAGTTTTCTTTATATGTATTTTTTTTAATGGTGGAAAGCTATAAAAAAGATGTGAAGCTAATGATATTAAGAAGTAGCTATGAATTTTACTATTAATTTTCTATAAATCCACATTAATTTATAACATGAGTCAATGCACCAATTCTACAAATTCTGTACTGTAAGCTTGTTGGAACAGATGATTTGCTATGTGTTGGATTTTCATGGCCACCATTTCAGAGAATGTAATTTGTCTCAGAGGAGCCACTCACACATACTGTACTATATGCTGACAAAAGCCTTGATGCTTTTTATTTTCTTTGCCTGTTGTACAGTAAGTTTCAAATATGAAATGCATGAAGCATAAATTGAGAGAAACTCAAATGACTCTTTTAAGATTATTCCAATAGACTTAGAAAACTTCAGTCTTCTAACCTTATAGTCATTTCTACTTCAAACTATTCCTATAATATTTTATCCTAACACATACCACAGTCCTGAAATTCCTCCCCAGAGGAGGAGGAGGAGGAATTGTTTCTTTGCTTTCACTGAGATTGCTGCAGTCACTAGCTACATTTTACAAACCCTAAGATTTTTTTTTTCCATTCTTCGGAATATGATATTGCATAAACACTCACTCTCATGTAATGTTCTCTGTGTTAATGAACCCTTCCAAACTTATGTTGTTTATTTTGCATTAATAAACTGAGATGTCAATGAATCATTAGAAAAAACAAATTAATTTAAAACAACTCTATAATCTTAAACATCATAGACCTGTTCTTTCCCCAATTCAAATTAATGTCCTACTAACTTTAATTATTTATGTCACAATTGTAACTGTTAAAATTTTTACCTACATTAATCATAAAAATCTAATCTTACTAAAAAAAAGGAAATAAAAATGCATTCACTTTTCATTACTTTATGTTTAAAAAAACACCTTTCCTGAACAATCAAAACATATTTGCATGTACTTCTCACAGTTAGCTGTCATTTTCTGTGTTTCTTTGACTACAGTCTTTGGCTTGCCAGTATTTCAGGAGACAACCTTTGTAAAGACAGTAATTGAAGTGAAAAGAAGTTTCATGAAAACATTAAATCTTTTGTTAGAGTTTATTCTTCTAAAACCTAAATTAGAGACATACAATCTAATGGTTTCATTTCAAACAGACTATTCACATTTTGGCATATAACTGGCTCTCTCTTTTTCATTTCCATCCTTCTTCATCACATCATTCAGATAATTTTTCTTCTTTTCTCTTTTTCACTAGATATGTTTCACTTGAGACATTATTCTGCTTCATTCTACGTCAAGTCTTTACATTATTTTCATAACAAAGAAAGGACACAGTCCTGTCTGCACAGGAGTCAATGAAAAGTTTCCACTCACAGTAGAATGAACAGAGTTGTATTTTGATTCATCTCAACTGAAATTCTCTTAGATTCCCAGCTAATTAAATACCCTGCCATTAAGCCTTTGTTAATTCTCTGCTTATCTGGATTGAAATACTGGTGATAGTTCAAGACACTCAGGCTTCTCCCTCCACTTCTCCCAGCCCTTCTCTCCCTTGAAACAACAAACATATCTTTTTGCTTTTCTTTTAAAAGGTAATAATATCATATTTCTTACCATCCATGCTGTGACAAAATCTCCCATCCAGGTCCCCACTGCAGCTACCTTCATAAAATTTTCATTTCTGATGCCCATGAAGTCTGTTATTATGTATGCGCTGTGGAAACAAGAATGCAGCCTGTAAGCTATACACATTTGCTTGATTCAGTTATTGAAAATTTGCTTTAGCAACAAAATTTATGATTAACTACAAAAATCTTCCCATTTCTTCCTCACTAGAGACTTGCTGTGTTAGATCTGTTGACATAATATTGAACTAGGATGAACCAATTCCAAATAGAAATGGAAATGTGAATCTGATTTTACAACCCATGTCCACTTTGAAGAGGCAAATTAAAGACAGCAAAGGCTTTAGATCTAGAAATGTAAAATAGTTTACATGTTTTAACTTTCCCTTAATAAAAAGGGAATTTTCAATTTCATTTTTTTGAATTGGTGACTTTTCAAAATCTTTATGAAGAAAAATGAATATCTTTAAATTTTTTTTCAAACATAAGATCAAACATAATTGATCCACTTGACTTTTTGCTCCACCAGTTATGCAACCACACGTTTTTTAACTTAACAGTTAAAGCTTTGCAGAATTTTAGTGAGAAACTGCTGTTTCTTGTTTTATGCATCATAATGTTATATGTGTATTTTATTTAAATCCAAGGACAACATCTCCACTATGTCTAAATAATGTATAGGTAGGGTTTAAAACATCATGCAGTAAATTCACCTGTATTCAGAAGTTCAGTATGATGCTATAAGGACAATTTAGGAGCTAAATTTACTTGTGCTATATTAACATTTTCTTGAGAAAAGGCATAACTTCATTTCCTTTGCTAAAGGTCTTTTATAGTTTTAGGAAGACATCCGCCTCCTCAAGAGCTAATACACTGAATAATGGTATCACTTGTACTTTAATTTCTCAACTGCAATCTGTATTTTCAAGGCACAGATTTCACAGCCTGTAAATACAGTCTATATAATGGTATGTATATTTAAGGATGTATACAATCAATCCAGTTGCATGTAACAACCTTCTTGAACAACATTTTATCCATTAATTAAGTTTTACTGTTATTGTGTACTCAGTGTTAGCATCTTTAGGAGCTACTGGATCAGTGTGATTTGACTCCACTGTTTCCAGCAGTCCTACTAAAACCTAAAGGTATAGAATCTTGCTAGCACAAATCCTTGCATAGTACTATATCATTGCCTAGAAGCAATTTCATATAATCTGGAGCAGAAAGTATCAATATCAATGAATAGTTTCATAACAGAGTATAAAACTACATATGCTAATTGCTCTTTTGGTCATATGCAGTGCTGATGTTTTAGCTAGTATGACACTAACAAAAACAACATTTATTTTTAAATCATTTGAATAGCAGATAAATGCTGGCTTGGATTTTATGTTGGACTTAACAGCATTTTTAAAGCTATTTTTAATTATGTTACATGTAGTTCATAAGATCACCAATTTTGATCTCTGATTTTTTTGAGTGGTAGAAGTAAATTTAAGAACACAAAAATGGCTACTCTTGTCAGTATATGGTCTATATGTACCAAGGTCTTGTCTCCCAAAGACATCAACAGCAGATACCAAGGGAAAACTATAAAAATCGTCAAGCTTACATCTCCCAGATACCCTCTCCCAGATGTTTATAATTGGGGAACTGTGGAATTCCCTTTTATCCTGCATCTTGTATGCACGCATTCTTGCAGTATATATGAGGGGCAGACTGTATTCTGTAAGCCTATGTATCATTAACAAAAGAGGTACAGCATGAATGTCAGAAGCAGAAAGATATATAGGTCTAAAACTGAGTCCAAAAAAATGCCATCACAGGTTGCTGCCTGTGTTCATATTGTTGCAAAAAATAAGTTAATAACAGGGAATGGAAAAAATATGTAAGAACACTAGGTGCTAGATCACCTTTCTGGGCTTAGCAGCAGAGTGTGCACAACACAGGCAAAGAGTAAAACAAGCGCTATTACAAAGAAATTTCTCAAAGAAAAGAAAATTTCAAAAAGATTTCTTCAAATAAAGGTGACTCTAGGAGCTGACAAAATGAATTGTAATTTGAAAGAAAATGGAACACTTTTTAAAGTTGGATACAGATGTGTAAGTCACTGCAATGCCACAAACATTATTATATTTACTGAAGAAGAGTTGATGTTCAAATCTAAGGTGGTATCTTCCTGCTCATCACAGGAATGTAAAGCTAGGATTTAGTTGGAGGATACTTAAATTTAAGCATAAGCAATGAATGTAATCTCCCAATGGAGCCCTAGTCAATAGTGTAAGCATAGAGCAGTGCTTGATTCAGCCTTATACTAATGTAGAAATGCTGGATGAAGGAATCAGTTGCTTGAGGTTGCTGTAGGACAGCTAACACCTCAAAACTTCTCAAGTACCAAAAGTCATTGAAAAAGCTACGTGACTTGTTCCCTTCTTAGTGCCATGACATATCCTGGCCTCCATCTGATAATCCCAGAGACTGACATATCCAACAACCTAGACACATCTGATCTCCGCAGATCTATAAATGAGAGATTAGCCATGTGGAGCACAATTCAGTTGCCGAAGTGTAGTCAACTAATGCCCTTTTAGGCACATTGATGCATTGACATGCATCATGGCCTTGTCCCACCTCCAGTTGGCCTTTTTGCACATTCACTCCAGGGTATCTAAGACACAAGGCTAGACTATACTGTTTTTTTGTACAGATTGTACAAGAGCTGCAACATACAGAATAGTAGCTGACAGTTTTCTTGAAAGGAAAAAAGACCTGAATGCACAGCGGCTAGACCCTATGCTTACTAGCTATCCCCTGTGCTTACTTTGGCAGTACAGGTGACACCTTTCCTGTGACACTCGAATGGAGAGAATTAAGAGGCACTGAACCAGCTTTTTGCTTGACAAGGTGTCAAAGAGGTAATGGCTGTGGGAGGCTCTGAAGGCTCCTCTCCAAGAGTGAGAGAACCAGAATTCAATAACAGCTTGACCGCAGCGAGGCTCCCTGGAGGTATCTCCACAGCACAGTGCAAAACACCTGAAACCAGTGGACTGATGCTGTATCTCAACATTGGTTGGGAACTTATTCACACATGTTTTTTAAAATCAAGTAACAGAAATGAGGATCTGAAAAGCTCTGCTCATCAGTCTGTAGACTTGAAGGCTGCCTAACTCACACCAGGGACTTGATTTTTCAACCCCAGGTCATTTAAAGGTCTGCTTCTAGGTATGTATAGGAGCAGCTCACTCCACAGGAACAAGTAATTTGCTCCAAGCTCACTTCCTGTATTGACTGAGATTCATAAAGTGTTGATTCTTCCACCTAGCTTGCCTCCATCTGTGAAAGCTTTTGTGAACTCAACCACAACAAAAGAATACAACACCACAACACTAAAAAATGCAGTAAATGGCATTTCTCTATTAACAAAGGAGATGTGAATGCACCAAACTTAACTGGCAGCAAACACACAGGATCAAATTCCTTTTCCAAGGAAAAATTAGAATGGTAGAATCATTACGGTTGGATAAAACATACAAGTTCATCGAGTCCAACCATAAGCCCTGCAGCACCATGCCTGAAAAACTACGTCCCTAAGCGCCTCATCTACTGCCAGGGATAGCGGCTCCATCATTTCCCTGGACAGCCTATTCCAATAGACTTGACTACTATTTTCATGTAGAAATTCTTTGTCTAATGTCTAATCTGAATCTCCCCTAGAGCAACTTGAGGCCATTTCCTCTTGTCATAACCATAGTTATTTTAGAGAAGAGATCAACCCTCTGACTCACTACAACCTCTTTTCAGATATTTGTAGAGAGTGATAAAGTCTCCCCTGAGTCTCCTCCTCTCCACACTAAATAACTGCAGCTTCCTCAGCCGCTCCTTGAAAGGTCTGTGCTCCAACCAGTTTCATTGCCATTCTTTGGGTATGCTCCAGCACCTCCATGTTAGAAAACTGTGTCTCACTGTTAGACCCAATTAGAAAAGCTGAAGATTGACTCCTGCTAGGACAGTAAGTTTGTGCGCATGAGACAAAACTCCCCAAGAGGATGAGAAATGTGGATTTCAAAATCCTTTAGGCGGCCAGGAATGGAAACTCTAATTTCCGTGTCTTGTGTGAATGCTCCAGTTGCTGGATCAAGGAGGGAGCTCCCCTTTCCGTCTTTCAGATATAACTAAAGAGTTCTCTTTCCTCTGGTTTTAGAGACATGAAATAGATGCACTGGGAAGGGCAGATTTCTGCATTAGATCACAGGAACCTTCTTAATTAGGGTTTTTAGAACAAATTACAACAGGCTTTGAAAGAAATTCTTGTCTGCAGTCTATATCCTTAATTTCAAACTGCAGGATTTCCTTGCTCACTTTGTAGGATTTTATGAATCCTGCTTCAATACATCCAACAATCCTGTGATTCTGTGAATACTCAAAAACTTGATGCCCAGTACAGGGCCATTATGGACTAGGTAGTATTCATATTGATTAATGTTAGCCTAATAATGCTGGTCTTCCTAAACTATCTTCATAATGGATTTGAGAGCAATTCAGAGCAGAAATTTAATTTCATTTACATGCATCTCTAAGGGCCAACAGACCGCAATTTCTAAAGGATATGCAAAAAGTAACTCAGAAAATCAGAGCTACTGCCAGGGAATTCAAGCATCTGTATCTCTGCTGGGATAACTTCAGTGATTTGCAAACTTTAAAAAGTTAAAGATCTCCACTATGGCAGGAATCCAGCCTCCTTGGGCTAAAAATAAACTTTATGAATACTAGCACCTGCTCCCAGTGGACTTATTATATAAAATTTTCTTTTTAGACCTAACTGTAAATGACACAAACAGACCCAGGGAGAGTATCACTGGCTGAGTTGTCAATGCTCTGATCCAGAATGCTGCACTGCCTCTACAGTGCTCACAGCAAAGCACTGACTACACCTGGGATAGTCTGGCAAAAGGAACAGAAGATGCCTAACAAAACTTTGGGACAAATAACAGGCACATTAGGGAAATCTCAATGCATTGTTTAATACTTTGCATTTCATATCCAGGAGAAAAATCTATGTTCTTAAATGCAGGATGCATTCAAACTGCATACTCCTTTTGATTTTTGAAACTCAGTGAATCCCTGAGATACTGTACCCAAGTTTTCCAGCATTTTTGCTCTTGCACAATGTGCATCATTCAACGCATATTCTCTTTAGTCAGACAGAAATTGAAAAACAGTATTTGCAGAGCTTAGCATCTCTTATCAGCAAGAAAAGAAACCACTGCTCAGCCGAAAGCCAGGTTGTCTCAAAAAGCCCTAAACCTATGGTGGGGGTAGATGGTCTTTCCAAATAAATATCCCAAGCTCAGCCTTACCAAGCCCCACCATGCACTCTCACACACACAAGACACAAGCACTGCAGCTCTGTTAACAATATGTAGATGTTGATGTTTCTGCTTCAACTCTAACAACTGCTTATGTTCTTTCACTGCAACAGTGCAATAAAACATTCTCTCTGGATCTTTATTTATAGGCCTGTTTGCCACTCTGGGAGAGAGTTAAGAGATTTATTTACTGCTAAAAATAACAAATTGTTTATGGCAAACTGTTTCAGTGGACAATCAAGTTGAAAAAACCGTTTCCCTTTTAATGTCTCTTTTAACAGGCTAGTAAAATTCTGCAGCTAACTCTGTGTGACTTTGCTATGAGCAAACGTCACGCAGCATTAACGTCACACACCATTTGATTCACTGCGTTTGCCATATACCATGATACGGTGCTAAAGTAAAACAGTCCATAACGCCAGCACAGCTGCTGAGGGGCACAAATAGGACAGCTTGCCTTGAGCATGTCTGTTTGGAGGGTTTAAAAAGGAACTTGACTTATCATAGTGTAAAACATTCTGCAGGCACGAAGGTCTGCAATCGCAGCCCGCAGCATCTGGAGAAGGGAAACGTGGGCTGCTGCTCAACAAGTAGCTTAGCAGCATGTTAAACTAAGCACATTTACAGTAAAAGAAAATAATTACCAAGAGCGTTAAAAATCTTGCATTAAAAGAAATGTTTTAAACTATTTTTTTCTTCTTACTTCCAACTTCCAACATTTTATTAGACATTTCAGACTTGCTTTATCTTAAAATAAATACAATTCATTTCATGCGTGACATTTGAAAAGATAGTTTCCAAAATTTGAAAATAACAGAAATTAAAAGGCAATGGCCTGGAGATATATGAGTTATTCTAGCAATCTAACAAGACATAGGTATAACAAAACATTTCATTTTAAACAAAGAGAATGTCACTTTGTTTTTAAACTTAGCAAAATTCTCTTGAAATCATATTTGAGTCATGCCACATAAGCCAGATTCGGCAGGGTGGGACACTGTTAAATATAATCTGAATAAAGCCTTTCAATTAAAAAAGAAGAGAATTGCTTATGTTGTTGACAGCATATAAATAAAATTAAATTACTTACTTGGAACTTAATGATGTCACATAAATATACTAGCCAAGTGCTCTGATAACATTTGAAGTTTTCTAAACTTCAGCAAACCTTTGTACTTTCTATCATCAGATTCATTTTTAGGGGGTTGCAGAGAAGATTAACTGCATTATTACAACGCTGAATTAACTTGTAACTGCAGCATTATTACTATTCACAAAGGGAAATTACAACAATTTGCAGGTGGCAGAAATCATTTTGAATGGCTTTGTGAATAGCAATAGCATTAGCAATAGCAATAGTAGCCCAATTGGGCAAAAATATATTTTACCATATGTTACCAAAAACTCTAAATTATTACCAGGAAATGTAATTTTTATATATCAATCATTTTCAAAATTATTAACCTTCCTGAACCATTGATGAACAACTTTTATAAATTAAAATAATTAAAAGCCAGACAACTGCACACAACACATAGTAAGTTACTGAATCAAAACTGAATAAGAAGTAAAGAAGTGACTTTCCAGAATCTCTATGGACAGATTTTCAGCAACCAGACCTGGCTCCGCAAAAAACTGTAAACATACTGTGTAAGTTAAACTTGTGAGAATGTATTATAATAAATCAATTGTAATAATTTGCTATGAACAGAGGAGACATCTTTCTTAGTGATAATGTTTTAAGACTTTATAAATACTAATATTGATCTGAATTTCAATAATGAAGCAAGTACTGTGTAGTTCTTTTAAAGTTTTACTTTCAGGAACTACTGATAACCTGTAGATAGATGACAAGTGGCCAGAGGACTGACCTTTCAGCAAGGTCTAGTGGGGTCCAAATATTTCAGCAAACATCAGAACATGTAGTAAAAGTCTAAATATTTGTGATTGGAACAAGAGGAGATGCTTCAGTACAGCAAACGCTAGACAGACAGCTCTTTATGCTGCTATTTTAGTGTTTACCTTTTCTATGTAAAGATATGTGCAGATAAGCAGAGACTAAAACTGTGGTTATTTCAAGGAAAGGAAAGGAAAAAGTAATGAATGTTTGCAATATTGCTATAAAGTGGCACAGATGGTGCCGCAGTTTTATGAGGACCAAAAATGGTATTAGCATGTCACCCTTACTAGGCTATCCTTACTAGTCTGGAAAAGCAGGGATTTCCTCAGATGGAAGACCCATACTACAGTATGACAGAGCCAAAAATCATGTATAAAAAACTACCATCTGAAACATTTTTGCTGTAAATACTTTGTTCTATAGTTTATGTGGATGCATAGCCAGTACCATGACCCTAAATGAAAACAAATTAGGCAACTCTCATATGAGAAAAAGTTATTTAAAAGTTAATCACTCTTGAAAAAAAAAACCAGCAATAGCTCATTGCTGCGTATATTTGGTCTGTGGTGAAGATCGCTGGATTATCTGTCTTGCTGCAGTCCATAAAACCAAATGAGACATGGAAACTGCCACAGGTTCTAAGAAATAATTTGCTACCAATCTCACCAGTCTTTGTGAAGAAATGGAAGTAAAATGTGGCACGAAAGGAAACAGAAGAAAAATGTGGCACAACAACTCAAAAACTGGTATGAGGGTATGGCTAGCTTCTCTCATAATATAATAGCAGCAGCAGATTGCACAACAGATGGAAAAGAAGTAGACCACGCAATATACAAACCAACAAATTGCGAAGATTGTTTCTTTACTGTATTACTTGAAATCAGTCTATAGTGAACAACTGGGTCCAGAGCCAGTCATGTGACAAGAGTTGGCATATAAGAGATGCACAGAACATAACCTTATCTTTTTGAGTTTTACTTTTATATATTTAGCTCTTGTAATAAATATGATTAGAGATTTCAAAAACAAATGATATACATTTGCTAACATCATTTATTTACAAAACCAATTCCAGTAACTCTCTAAAATTACATTTTCCCATTTTGCTCAGTTCACTTTAACTCTAGATAAAAACAATCTGTTCTATTTATAAATCAACCTTATACTCACTTTCATCTATTATCTAGCAAGCTTACAACCTGCAGGTCTTCATTTTGGCATTCATGAAGCAGAAGCCTTTGCAATATCAAATAATGAAATTCATGATAAATGTATCAACTTGGTGAGAAATCTCAACATTAAGTTGGACAGTGCAGATGATCCGTTAAAAAAACTACAATTGAAGTATCCCAGTTAGTCATATTTGTGATTTATTTCCTGTAATGTTTAAAGAACCTTTTATTTTCCTCCTTTGAAGACTGTTCAGTCAGTAGTCTGTCCCTCTGTGAACTCAAGTTCCATTTCTTGCTCTGTACTGCAATCAAAAACAAAATCCTCTGCCAGATCAGAGAAAAAAAGAACGAAGTGTGACCCTGTCCCCTTTGATTTACTCACCATACAGGCACATCATGCATTACACTGAGTCACCTCTCTCTTTTCCCCAAAGGTTACACCTCAGAGCTGGCAGGGGATCTGCCCCTTGTAGGAATCCAGTTTCACTTTTTCATGTCCAGTTTTCACATGTCCTGTTGTACTACAGGGCAGTCATTTGTCATCACTTAAAGCCAATAGCATGTTATTTCTTTCTGACCTGACATAAATTGCTATACAGGTCATTCTTTATTCCAAATGAGAAGACACATAAAAGTACAAAAGAATTAATCTTACATTATTTTCACATGTTTAGACTTTTCATGAAAACACAGAATAGCTTAGGCTGGATGGAATCTGTGGAGGATACTAAATCCAATGTCCTGTAAAGGCATGGCCTTCAACATTAAATCAGGTTGCTTCATGCCAGCTAAGTTTTTAAAATCTTCAAGGCATGAAGATTTTCCAGGCATGAAGGTAGCTTCTCTAGACAGCCTCTTGCAGCATCTGACTGTCCATTTCTTAGTTCCACTGGAACTTCCCTTGTTGCCTGTGACTGTTGCTTCTCATCCCAGCATTGTGTACCCCCAAGAGCACACTTTTCTCTAACGAACATTTGAAAACAGCATCTATATACTCCTCAGCCTTTTCGACTCTAGGAGAAAAAAAATAATAATAATAATTTTCATCTCTATTCATGTGTCAGGTACAGAGGAGCTCAAAACTGAAAAGAGTCCTCCAGATATGGCCTCAGAAAGGTCACCCAGAAAGAAATCAATTCCCTTTACCTGTTGGCTATACTCTTGCTGACACAGCCCAGTATGTAGTTAAAGTTCATTACTGGCAGGACACAAGAATGACTCATGCTCAACCTGTCTAACAAGACCTCCAGGTCATTTTTCTGCAAAGAAGCTCTCCAGACACCACGCAGTTCTGCTGCATGGATTTATTCAACTCCAAGCGCAGGACTTCTCTGCATTTGCCTCTCAAATTCCATGAGCTCTTCTATGGTCCCTGTGAACTTACTGCTCCTGCTTGTCACAGTCTCTCTGATGGCAGCCTTGCCCTCCAGCACACTGGTCACTGCCTCAGATTGCTATTGGCTTAGGAGTTGATGAGGGCGCACTCTGTTCCTTCGACCAGGTCGCTGATGAAGATTTTAAACAGCATTGGGTCTAGAACTGACACCTTAGGAGTGTCACTTGCTACCAGCTCCTGGGCAGACTTGAAATCCTTGACCAACCATTTGATTCCAATGTTTCATTCAGTTTTTCAACTACTGCATAGTTCCATCCAGTCCTCATCTCCCATCTCCCTTATCTGATTAAAAGTGTATTGTAAGAGGCTGTGTTGAAAGTCTTGCTAACAGTCAAGATAAACACTATTCACTGCTTTCTCTTGCATTCTCTAGTCAGTCATTTCATCACAGAGGTAATCAGATTGGTCATGCATTATCTGATCTTGCTAAATCCAAGCTATTCCCAAACACTTTCCTATCATTCATGCAGCTGAAACACCATCCGGGAGGACATAGTCCTTAACCTCCCAGAGACTACAGCACAGTTAATCAGCCTGTAATTCCCAGGGCCCTCCTTTTCGTTCTTTTGGCAAAGAGATATAATGTATGTCTTTTACTAGTCATAAGGGACCTCCTCACTTCCCCGACCTTGCAAAGATGACAGAGACCACAATGACATCATCAACACTCTCAGCATCTTTGCATGCATCCCATCCAGTCTCATGATCTTGCTACTTAATATATTACTATATTGCTAGTTAATACTTTTTACAGGTTGCAGCTTACAGGTTGCAGTAGAGCCTAGCTTGATCATGCTTTTCAAAAGGACGGACTTCTTTATCCCCAAGCTCTACTACATGCAAAGATGTGGGAGCAGATCCCACCACTAAGTATTAGTGCAAAAAAGACATTGATTCTGGGTCCTACAAAGCCTGCAAACAGTATAAAAGCTGAGAAGAGGATGGCAGACCAAAAGGATGGCTACCATTTAGAGGGGCCTTGACAGGCTGGAGATATGAGTCAACAAGAATCTTATGAAGTTTAACAAAAAGAAATGCAAAATCCTGTACCTCAGGAGGAATTAGCAAAGGCTGGTAGCTAATTGGCGAGGAAAGAGTTTTACAGGAAAGGATGTGGTGGACAACAAATTGAGCATGAGATGTTCAACCTGCCCAATATGTCTTTGTGGCTACAAAAGCCAACAGCCTCCTGGCTTGCTTTAGGTAGCCAGACACCAACAGGTTGACAGGTTCTTTCCTCTCTATTCAGCAGTTTTGGAGCATCTAGAATGCTAGACACAGTCATGGGTCTCCAGTACAAAAAAAAAGTCACATTGGAGCAATTACACAGAGGTCCTCAAAGACATTATAGGCATCAATGTTTAATACAGTTCAGTGTCTAACAACTGAGGTTCAGCCTCAAGAAAGGGTTGAGGAGATTCTTCTAAATGTGTACAAATACCTGATAGGAGGAGTAAAGACAACTTAGTAAGACATTTCTCTGGTTTTGAGTGATTGGACAAGCAGCAATGGAAACAAATTGAAATACAGAAAAAAAAATGCTATAAGGGTGAATGAACACTGGCACAGTTTGTCCAAACAGGTTTTGGAGTTTTCTTTCTTGGATATATTTTAAACCCAAATAGACACAGCCCTGAGCAACTTGTTCTACTTACCCTGTTTTGAGCACAGATGTTAGTTTAGAGACATCCAAGGTTCCTCCCAACCTCAAAAATTCTATAATCGTACAGTATCTCAGCTTTTCCCATGTCTCTTGCCATTAGATCATTTAACTCATCTTTTGCTACTGATTCAATCAGTTTCAACTCCAGGCAAGTCTGATTCTTCCCAATTCCATCAGTGCACACCCAACTGATGCTTCAATTTTTCTCCCAGTTAGCTCATCTCTAGACCTAACTTCTGAACAGTTCCTTCTTCTATTTGAGTCGTCATGAGTTTCCCTTCATTCCAGTTGGCTTTCTGCCATATCTACTCTTATTTTTCATCTTAAAAAAAAGTTGTCCTTGAGGATTAACTTGCTCTTTAGGCTTCTTTTGCCTTGAGGGCAGCCTCCCACAGGACTTCAT